>VRLP01005381.1:0-37586 GCA_009660295.1 Lophius piscatorius | reverse complement strand
GGGGCGGAGGGCGAGGGAGGGGAGGGGAAAGGGGGGGGGGGGGGAGGGGGGGGGGGGGGGGGGGGGGGGGGGGGGGGGGGGGGGGGGGGGGGGGGGGGGGAGGAGGGAGACTGAGAGATGAGAAGTGGCAAGAAAGTGACACAGAGCAGAGCAGCTGTGACATCCTTCTGTGTGCACTTTCTTTTCCAGGTTTTTTCTGCCTTAATCCAGTTTCCTCTCCCTCTTCCGACCCCCCCCCCTTCAAACGACTTTTAAAAAAACAAAAACAACAAGACCTCAATACTAGTGCTTAGGGAAAAATTTCATAGGTAGAGATTTTACTTCAAAAAGTACTGTTTTTTTTATGATTTATCCTTCATAATAAGTTATTTTTGATTAGTACGTAAGCATGTGTATGTCTCTGATATTAATATATTCCTTTATATGTCTGTAACATATGACACCAGTATACCTTTATGTATGAAGCTATGTATATCTGTGTGTATTTATAGAAGAATTCATCAAGGAGTGGTAGGTCTCTCCAGTGTCTGATGATAATTCCAGCCTCTTGTCTGTGAGGAAGAGGAAGGAGCGCCACCTACTGAGGCTCCATTTCACTGCTTCACTCTACTCCCATATGGATGAGCATGACGAGTATAACCGTGCTCTGAGCACACGTTCAGTGTGGCGGGGCAAACGTTATGGGAGTTGCATCATGGGCACACTTAAGATGATTTCACTCAGGCCGAGAGTTTTGTGGCAAAATACCTCTCCATCCTTGGAATTTGTTAAATGTGGTCATGAATGTAAAAACCATGTGGTTTGTAAATTGTGTCACCTAAATAAGCCAGTTTGACCATCTACTGGTTTGTTCAGTTTGCCCTGCCTAACGTGGTAATAAAGGATCTTTGTACTCAGCATTTTATTGTAAACTTTGAATTTGCAGAAGTGAATTTTAAATCAACGTTTCCTTTGGAATATATGATGAAGAGTACATTTCAGGTACATTACTGCTGCAATCGAGAAGTTGTTCACTAAAACCACAGCTTCAAAAACAATAATATTCAGATCTTTTATGTTAAAATGCAAACATAAACACTCCAGTACAATAAAAAGTCATCGCTACCGATACGTCAGGCATTTTACCTTTCTAATAAGAAACAGCTTCCTCTAATAAGAGACAGTTTCCTCAAGTTAAAACTAAATAAAATACACCATTCAGATCAGCTATGTTAAATAACCATCCTGATAGTTATAACGTTGGAAGTATAATTGTTCCTACTATTCTATAACCTTCATTGCATGTTAGGTTTATTCACAAAATATAGTAAATATCAGAATTTTTCTGCAAAACTAAATCCTGCTGTTATTCTGACTAACAACCATTCCATCTGTGCCTCGACCCCCTGAGCCTCACCCCTCATCAGAGATACAATTGCAAATCAGATGTTGCTAAAATACTAAGTCAACATTCATACACTTCAGTTGTGTCCCAGATTGTTTTCTGTTGAGGTTTAAATTTATATCAGAGCTTCAAATCCGACCTTTAAGGCATTCATAAAGCCTCTGTTCACTCAGAACCATCCAGGTAGGCTACACATGTTTTTCAGGTGTACTTTTCTGGAGTGATGTAACAAAGCTTAGATTTTTGGGGGCTGTGGATCAGCGGTATGTCAGCAGGAGGAAGAATGAATGAATGAATATTGCTGAAAAGATAGCCGGACCTGAAGTGGTGCATGCTGGGGGCTCCGTTGCAGCAAGTAAATCAAGGAATTTGAGGAATGGGCTAAGATTCCTCAGGAAGGCTGCCAGAAGCTGGTGTCTGGATATGCATCACTTTTGCAAGGGTCTATTAATTATTGGAGATGGTTGTCTTTAAGTTTTTAATCATTTTTAGACCGCAATAAAAAAAACTATTTTGATTTATATTCGGAAAAAAACTATTAAACTGTTAAATTGTAAACAGCTGATAAAAAGTAGACTCAGTCAATAAACCTGATATACAAAGGGCGATGGATACATTTTCTACGAACTACAAGTAAAAGAATATTTTGTGAATTTAATCTTTTTTTGTAAAGTAACGGGTGGCTGCCGTGGTCAAATAAATGTGGATGAGTAAAGAATACTCTCTTATTCCAGAAATATGATACTAGCCTAAATAAGCTTGAAATGAAAAGATTTCTAGTTAATTTTACACAATTGTAAAGAAGTAGAGGACCTGCAAAAAGATAAGGAATACAAGCCTACCGGGGAAGAAGAAAAATGGAGAAAGTCTGTGATGATCAGCAGATCCAATGGGATTGCTTTATTTTTTTTCTCTTTTACATCATCATTTTCAATATAATCATCGTCATTACTGTTTATTTTCCAGATGATATATATTTTTTCAATTTGTTTTACTATCACTTTAATCATGGAAATCTGTCTCACAATTTGTTCTCAAAATGTACACATACAGTAGCGTATTTGAATGACCATTGTCAATAATTTACTTTTAAAACTAATCAAATGATGTGGAAAAGGAGCACAGGAACATGTAAATACATTTATCCAGCATATACCTAAAGAAAATAAAGAGTTATAGTAAAAAATAAAAAAAGTACAACTGAAAAAAATACACACATTATACAAATTGATCCCCAGCCCCCCCTCGTAGGTTTATCATACAGATATATATTTTTTAAAGACACCTATCACCTTCACCACCAACAAAATGTTTTTTTAGGTCGTTGTCGTTTGTTTGACATGCATCGTAAACACAGAGGCTAAGGGTTTTTTTTCCCGGGCTTCCTCAGGCGCCCTCTCTTCCCGCCTCTCAGATCTCACACCCCAGAGAGCTCTAGGTTTCTGTTATGGCTTGTGTGTGCAGTAAAATGACCGGCCGCTGTCCAACCCTCTAGTTCCTTCTCTCCTCCCTGTGTGAGTCGCTGTTTTGTCTCTCTGTCGATTACCAGTCATAAACTGCATGCTGTGAAGGTAAGCCAGGATTAAATGTCAGACCTCCCTAAAATATGTGCTTTGGTACCACTTTCTATCAGCACATACTTCACGTGTGTATCAAATTCGATTTGTTGGCAGGCAGAAACACAAAGCTGATAGATTAAAAATCACTTTGAGGCTGCAACTTTGGGAAAAGACATTTTGCTGTTTCTACTTTGGAATAATAGTTTGTTTAGATAGCTCTTTATTTATTTCTGCCAATATGCTTTTTTCTTTAGCCCCGTTTCGGTTTGTTTGTTTCTATTAAAATCTGTGGAATGATGGTGGGTCATTCAGTTTTAGTATGAATCCGGATGAAGTCGCAGATCATGGATTATTTTAAACTTTCTTAAATAATGTCTGTGACATTTTTGACTTTTGCTCTAACTATGCAAGAAGTACTGCACCAATTCCCACAAATGTTTGTGGCTGGTTGAAGAATGCATAACAGACGTGAACAATTGTTTGGCTCTTTAGATAATTAGCATAAATTTCTTAATTCTTATAATATAATTAATTATTATATAGCTATCTCTATATCAGAATGTGGTTAACTTATTCTTTCCAGGGCATAACTCTTTTCTTTTTTTTTCGAGGACTTCCACTAATACAACAAAGATTTGTATTAGATAAAATATGATAGAATTCCGTGTGGAGTGTTTGAAGCGAAATTGTAGAAATGTTTAATTTCTTGCGTTTCCGTGGCAACAACATATTATAAGACAAAAGCGCTTCTTAATGCTTTCATTGACAAATAGTTTCCAGGAATGATGTAAAATGTAATATTTGATTTTCAAAACTAGAATTTATACCTTTTGAGTTTCCGTGGCAACAACTTAAATCAATTCTTAATAAAAGACTGATCTGTATGCTTCATAAAACTTCAACAACTCCCATGATTTTTATGTTGATAATGTTTGATTTTTCTGTTTTTTATTGCCACGATTTAGATATTTATTTCTAAATCGTGTGATCTGTAATGGAAATACACTCAGGCGGGGAAGATTCTCCTCCTGATTGCTCTAGCTAACAAAATGTTAGGTTTTCAGAGTGTCTTTGCCGACAGGTCAAACACCACAGGTCCAATGGCTCATTATTAGAGTAAGAACACATTTTAGATTAAAAACAGCTGTGGGATGCTGTTCTAAATGATCATTTACAAATAAACTTGTTAGAGTGGTTTTACAAAGTGGTCCCAAGCCCGTTAAATTTTTACAATTATGTTTAACAAAGCGGTGAACCTCACTGCATTCTCACTGGTCAACGAAAGGTGCCCCTTTCTACCAACTAACCTGTGGCAGAGTTCCAACCAGGATTTCTTGAGGTTTCACCAACTTTCCAAGTTAATTGTTGCTCCTGTCCAAATTTGTTTGAAACACGCTCCTGACATCAAGTTCAGAAAAAGCTTAAATCTACAAAATCAATGGAGTCAACGAGGTAAAATGAGGAATGAATTTCGCTTCAACAATAAATCTTTAGTTGTTTGTTATATCCAAAGTCCAACCTTCCAAATCAGATTTGATGGGGAATACAAGCTCAGTTCCCTAAAGACCCACTGTGCAACTGCAGTTCTAACCCAATCCTATGCAATGACCAATCAGAAATATTTACCATTATTTCATCTTACATCATATTACATATCACATATTACATCTTACCTTTACTTTGCACCACTTTCAAAAGAGAATATATCAGAAAGGAAAAGTTTTTTCAGAACCCAAATTTTTCTGTAACAAGGTTAAACTTGCTTACATTGTTGCTACCATGTAATGTTATAGGGGGATGAACCAGTGAGCTATTCCAAAATAAATTTTAAGAGCTAAATAAAAAAATATCAAACATTTCTCCCCAAAGATGACTTTTAGAACTTGGCAAACAAACACCGATTTTTTTTTTTTTGATTTTTTTTTAACTGTTCCACAAAGCATTAATGATCAATAAAATGTGTATACGAGTTTTGTACAATTTGATTTGGAGTCCGAACAATCACATTTTTGTCAAGATTTTTTTTCGTCAAACAAAACAAAAAATTTATATTTTTTTTTACTCCCTGGATAAGTAAGGCTCCAAAAATGCTACATCCTTTATTTCCCATAATGGAACTCAGTAGTATATTTCTTAAATCCTCTATTAGGTTTCCATTTGAAATATATTCATTCATTAGGAAACCATGAAGATCCACCACCACAGAAGACATCATACAACAGTTATCAGAGGCTGAATATAGTAATCCTGAGGAGTGGACCACATATGAAAAATATTCAGACTGCCCCTTTAAGTTAAAATTCAAAGGTATACATTTTCAGAAAGTGGTACCTAATTGTATAGATTTCCTGTCACTGACAGGACGAAGAACTTACCTCCCATCCCATCTGTGACTTTGAGCACTATAATGGTGTCGGTTTAAAAGCAATGACTCAGCGTATCGGCTTTCAAGGTGCCAGCAGACAAAGCATAAGGAGGGTTGCTCTGATGAGGTCTGATATCGACGTGTTTTACTACACCACTCCAACCAATTGAGAATACTTCCTGATCCTCGACTGAATAACAGAAGCCGACAGACTGGACCCCAGTTGACTCTTGAGTAGACAGGCGAGCACTGGTGAGAAAACTGGTTTTACGTGCATCCAGCTGAGTTTCCAGTCATTCCTCTCATTGAACGATGTAAACTTTTTTTGGCTGAGAATAATTGAGAAGATGACACAAACTGTGAGAGAATAGATGCCAGTTTCCCCTGAATTTCCTTTGAAATTTTCATCACGCATTACACAACTGGCTGCGAGTACGAACCTGCAAATATTCACCCCTCCTCTATAGATAATAGGGCAAAATTCGACCGACGCTATAAACAACATTTAGTTTCACCATTTGCTTTCGTCATCAACTGAATAATAACAATTGCTACTTTGCATACGTTGGTACACGTAAGATTGCGCAGGTATACAAAGATGTTTTGTACAGTTCTGGGTGTTAACATACATGTAATATAAGCTTATCCTCCATTTCTGCATCAATGCTTACATCACATCCAGATGTGTGATGTCTGCAGAATGTTAACACTGTCAGGTTTTCCCAACATAACGATCATCTAATTCGAATTTTTTCAGCTTCCACATCCCGGACAATAACACAAATTTTGCATCTTTGAGTCACCAGCGTCACCTGTCACATCTGCTCTCGGCTCTGCAGGAACTTTAAAAGTAACTGTCACTTGAAAAATATGCTTTACATTCGAAGTGAACATCCCATAATTTTGCATCTTCCTGACATGAAATCATTCATAACTTTGTGTCTGTAATCGTGCATTCATGCCATTCAGTTAATTTGCATAAATTCGCATTGACTCATGGCTTGGTGTTGGCCTAATATGTGATTGTGTGGCTCGAATAATTAACATTGTATTTCTTTGCAAACACGGCAGTTTTGAATTGTTGTGTCATTGCCTCATTTGCAAACTCGCATCTACGGCTAATTTGGCATTGACTTTGTATATATTCGTGCCGCTCAAATCCACTTCAGATGCTGAATGATCACTCCATATTTTCTGCTTTGCATGTAATAGCCGACTCAAAGAATCTGAGCACACCAAAAAAACATCAAAGCACAGTATAATTTTGTCTTCGTTCCATTAGCATCATTTGCAAATTCACATCTACACGCGGCTATGCATTGACCTTTCATGCAATAGCATTTGGGTTCGGTGTGAACACTCCATAACTACTGAGGAGAGGAACACCTGCACTATCAGCACAAATTTACCCTACACCATTGTTGTTCCTGAACAACCCCACAGTGCAATCACATCGAGAGAAGGAGCAAAGACCGAGCGACAGAGAGAGAAGACAGCGTATCCCATTCAACCTTCCTATTCTGGTCGGAAAATACATTCATACAATCTTCATGTCATTTTCCCCTTCATTCCTTTGCTTCTGTTATTGCAGAATGTTCAAACCGATAAGAGTTATTTGTACGTTAAATGGTAATATTAATTGCTTCTTTCTCCATGGACGAGCGAGAGGGTCCTCTTGTCCCAAGCCGATCAGAATCCTGAGGAGAGAAACAGCATTATTACCTCATCATTTCCAACCAGGCCTTAATTAGGTCAATTAAGAGGTCAGGGGGGTAAATAAAATCCCATGTTCAGACCAATCCTCTACAACGAGACAATACATAAAACTCAATTTGCTCAGCACATGTGCAAATAATCTTGCACAAATAAAAAACTATTGAGAGCTTATTTAATATGATCTCACCTCAGGCCTTCAACAGGAGTACGTCCTCACTGAGGCAGATTCACCCCGGGCACCAGAGCTGGCTGCATTGGACAACGGGAGACAAACAAAGACGGGCGTCATTATGGCAGTGTTTTAAACACCACTGACCTTCCAAAGGCATTCCTATTAACAAGTGGAATGAGGGATAATAGTCTTCCTCTATACTTTGAAGCGTCTGTTCCTTGTTATTTCCAGATTCCCTACAGAAATTCCACTAGCATCCGCCTAATGGCAGAGTAGCATGAAAACAGCCCTGTGCCTGTGACTCTGGTTTTGCATCTTCAGCAGTGATTGTAATACGTCTCTGTTCAAAGGCCTTTTCAGAAGATTAAGATGTAAACACGTGTCTCAGTTGTTATCAGACCTGAAGAAAAAGCTACACCTGATCCGATCCCTGTAATCAATCTGCAACAGACCTTTAGCACCAGCACCGATTCCTGTCATGCGAGTAACGCCAGGTTGTCACACAACTACTAAATTAAGATGCACCTCGAGGAGCTGTATAAATATGAACATGAGAACGTGGTGTCGGACGTCAAACTCACCATCGCTCTGAACCTTTCTCAGGGTAACGGAGGGCGTTGAGATTGCTGAGGCACGGAAGTTAGCAGGCAAGGTCTCGGAGGAGTCAGAGGTCACGCCCCGAAGATCTTTTTCCCTAAACATCTTCCTCCAGGAGGGTGAGCGAGTGAACGTTTTAGCTCCATCCTGTCACGGTGTGAACACAAAGATGGCTGATCAGACAATACGTCACTCTCTCAAACCTGTATATTTATTTTTAATCCAGACAGATTAGCATGCCGACCTCATCAGGCCTTCTCTCAGTTCCCATGGAAATGAGGGAGTTGTACTCTTGCTCCAGGAGCTGTCTGGCCTGCAGGAGAGAGGTGATAGATTTGTTTGGACACTTTATCAGATGGGTGTGCTCTGCCTCAAAAAAAATATCAAGCCTGCTTTAAACTAGCATAGTAACTCTGACATGGACCTTGTCTCACCAAAAAAAAGAAAGTACACCTAGCTGCTTGTGTTAACCTAAATTTACTTTCAAAGATCCCTATTTACTTATAACAGAATAATTCTTAGTCCCACAGGAATTCTGTCTTATCACAGGGCTAGGGTTAGCCCTTATCTTATCTTAAAGCCTCTTCTATTTAAGAGTTTCTTAAATAATTAAATTACTGTTTTGCCTGGTGTTACTGACATAAAATAAAAATGTTATAACCTTTTTTTATTTTACCGAAAAGACATCATGGAATTTTTTGTTTTTGTTTTTAATTTATTCACATATTACGCACACATAGTAACAGGTACAATGTTACTAAGACTGAAAAAAAACTATTTTAGGTCTTACCTGTCCATAAACACCAGGATAATGCAAACAGGCCTACACTTGATAGTCGAAAAGCTATTTTAAGTTTATTTTGGTTAGGTAATTCTGACTCGACATAACTTAAAATAACCAATGAGTGCTTAAGAAATAAAAATATATACTTATTGTGAATGTACACTTAAATCTTCATTCAGCTCTCGTCCTCTAATCACTATCTCTGCATACATATTATTGAATCACTAAATTGCACCTGCTCTCAAAATTCAAACGACAATGTTAGCTTTTCAAACAGGCTAATAATTATCACAGGTTCTCCATACGTACAAAGTTAGTTTCTCCACTAAATTGCACCTGCTCTGCCTCCATTTTGTGTCTGAGGGTGGGCCCGGACTCTGCTCCTGCCTCAGTTCCTAACAATTGCTAGATTCAGCATCAGACTGGCACCCTTGTTAGCTTTGACAAAGCTCAAATGACAATGTTAGCTTTTCAAACAGGCTTATAACCATCACAGGTTCTCCATGAGGATATGTGCAAAGTTAGTTTCTCCAGCATACTAACATTTGTGTTAGTTTCTCCAAAAGGCATATACATCTTTGCTTCTAAAAGAGCCAAACATCACCTTCTGCAACTGGCTAGTATCGGTACAAGTTTCTTGAACAGGCTAACATTGGTGCTAACATACCCACAAGGCTATATAATCAATCTTAGCTTCTCCAAGAGGCTAACATTAATGCTAAATCATCCAACAGGCTCACAATGATGTTAGTTTATCATACAGGCTAATATTGTTGTTGGCGTTTTTAACGATTGCAGTTTGAGTTTCCTTCCAAAAATGTCATCGTAAACTGAGTCAACATTTTAGACTCTAAGTTTCTCTAATGAGGCCCCAGATGAGATTTGTTGATTCCAAACATGTTTTCAAGTTATTAAGAGATGACAGAGGTCTGTGTTTGAACTGATCCTGGGTCGACATTAATGATTTTGAGACATACATCAAACTTGGTTCTATTTGGGACCCAGAAGATCAAAAGAAATTCTACTCATTCAAAGGATTAAGATAAATACATAAGCACATATTATCCACTCATTAGTAACTGTTTCATTGAAAACATTGCCTGACAAAAGGCGATCTTGGTGACTAAAGTAAATAAAGGCTCCAATTATGACTGTAAATTGGATGAACATGAAATTATACTATAGCTTCTCCTGGATCTTATACCTTTGCTGTGTAAAAAGATGCATGCACATACTTTTACTCAAAAGGTACGTATAATCCCAAATAGCAGATTTTTGTGCCTTTAGTTACCTATAAGCATGATATGGTAACCTTGGAGTCGATTTGGAAGCCAATCATGGTATAATTTGAGACTTAAATTGTGATGACCAACCTCAAGGTTACATTTTCAGAGTGACATCTTGTTTAAACTTTTGAAAATAAAACGTAAGTTTATATCAATGTTGAGGAATAGGAAGAAGCTAGAGTAAATTCAAAACTCTGTTGAACCTTTTGATCAAGAAAACCATATCAGATAAATTATTATAATTTATAATTATTCATAGTAAAGTTAAATTTGAATATGCTGTAAAACTTGTCTGGGTGATCACATAACTGAATTGTTAGTGGTTTAATTCTAGTTTGGGGTATCTCTCAGTATTTTTTGGTTGACGTTTGCAGAAAGATTGTTGAAAAATTGTTTAATAGTTTTGAGTTATGCCCTGAAAAAAAATATACTGGATGGATGGAACTGATCCCATTCTCACATTCCCCTCCTCAATGTGTTATGGTGTGGATAAAAAAAACAAAAAAAACAACCCTAATTAATCATCCATACATGTTTGTTTAAGATCATCAAGTCCAAATTATTTTAAATACTCGCCTTCTATTCCTGCTATAGGACTAATTGTACCTCACAGGGAAAAAAATTGATTCAGATGCAAAAATGTATTCACTGTGACCTTAGATCCTTTACCTGTGTGTTCTGATTGGGGATCTGCAGGAGCAAGGCCAGGTCAGTGTAGTCGAAGGTGTCGTCTAAAGCCAGCAGAGCCCCGTGGACGCCGCTCTCACAGAGGTTGTCAGCGTACTCCTTCAGGCCGAGGGTCTGCACCCAGCACATCACACGCTCATTGGACCACACCATCACATCTAGGAGTTGCGGGAGAAGGTGAATGGAGGTAGAGCAGGAATCCGTCTGCGAATAGTGAGCTGTTTGCCAACTGTTTTTATAGCCAAGATCAAGTTTCTTAATATTCTGTTCACTTCCTGAAGGCCAAGCCTGATGAAACATGCAGTCTGTTCAGGCTTACTTATGGTCTACCAAGGAGGCTTGGATTACATGTGAGCAAATTAAGAGATATCGGACATGATTTGCGCAGATAAACACCGACATAAGACAGACCAAAAACTCACAAATCACTTTGGAAATTCTTCTGTGAGATCAGCCAAGGTGAACCGACCTCAAATGTACAACATGTGTATTGCCGCGGTGGGAGAGCGAGAGATTTGGTTTTGTTTAACGACTGACTTGACATTTAAGTAATTTTTATCCTGCCAAAATGCACTAGTAAGCTTACGATCTTGTCCATGAACGTGGGGGGGGGTGCAGCAATAACAAAGCGGTGGCCGGAATATCTCCCAGAGATGTGGGAGAAAGTGGAAACCAAAGGAAGTGATTGTTTTGTTTACCATTATTAAGTTTGTGGTGTGCTTTTTATGTAGAAGCACAAGTTTTCCTTTATGTTATCTGCCAAAGCCGACGGAGAAAAGTTATTTACTTTTATAGTTTTGTTAGTTTAGGAGGCAATTTGCAATCTCTCTTAATGTCCACATCCTTTTAAGAAATCTTGTTAAAAGTAGAATGTAGTTGAGCGAATGGCACGGCAGCTGCCGCTACCAATAATACATTATAACCTCGAATCCAGAAGAAGTTGGAGGCATTCTAAAACATTAATAAAACAGAATGGGACCATTTCCTCATTCTTTTTGACATCCCGTTTGTTTGAAAACAGAACAAAGAAAATATATCCAAAGCTGCGCCTCATCAACTTCATTGATTTTTGTAAATGTAAGCTTACTCTGAGTTTTCTGCCAGCAGCCCCTCTCATATGGGTTAGGGTGTAGGGTTAGAACTGGTGTAGGAAAAACCTGGCCATGATGTGTAAAACATATTTCTCCACTACTCCACAGATAAAGCGGTTCATTGGTAACAAGTGATAGTATCATGACTGAGAATAATAGCTGCATCCTGGAAAGGCTCAGTAATTCTGGGCGGTTCACACATTTGTGAATGGTGAACACCATTTTAGGGATGTTTGAAAGTGCAACAACACTGATTTGGGGGATATACCCTTCAACAGTCCATAATATACTTAAAAGATTTAGAGCATTGGTAGCCATTCACCGGGCCACAGACAAAACTTGTTCTAGGTTTTACTTACATTTCCTCTGTCCTATGTGATTATCTGTTCCTCGGCTGAATGATGACCCTGTCTTGATTTATTTCACCTGTGTCTGATTGTCTCCTCTCTATGAAGCTCCTGGTCTTTATCTCCTTTGACAGGAAGTCTGTATTTTCTCTCCTACCTCCACCAGAGTTACTGTTCTCCTATTCTCCTTGCAGTTCTAGCTATAGGCTTGTTCCATCAATTTTTTTTTAAGTCAAATTTTTTGAGTTAACATGACTGTTTTGGCTCTTTTATGCTGCCTTTTGATTTCTATCTTTTAGTTTGATGTAAAAACACCAGTTAACCAGGACTAAAAATGTATTCCCTAAAAATTATTTGAGAGAATGTCTGCTTTGGTCTGGATCAAAGTAATAATGTGTTGACGTGTTTAGAATAGATCAATAATAGTAATCATTATGTAAATAATGAACCTGGATATACATGAAAGGAAACGCTGCTTTGAAGCATTGAGTAGCTCGGCATCAAAAGAGAAATTAGTGAGGTGCACGAGGTAAAATAAAAACACATCCACATCTGAGTGAGAACGGTGAGAGAACATAAGAGAGAAGCGCTCACCTTTGTTCTGATGGGCGCTCTCCTCTCTCCTCCGCTCCAGCTCCTTGCGATCGTAGTTCAGGCGCTTCAGGCACATGATGCCATAATGCAAACTGACCCTGGGAGAGGTCAAAGGACCAGAGGCAAGTTAACTGAGGGCGTGTTTCCACTCTCAGCTGTACTCAGAAAGCATTAACGTAAGACCTACGACCCTCGGCTCTCTTGAAAGAGAACTTGAAGAGGGCCTGAAGACACACACCTGAGCAGCCCATAGTATCAAAACCACAGGAGCACTCCCTGGTTGTGTATCATATTTCCCATGCCACTCACACACATAGACAGAAAAGAAAAAACACATGAGCTTGAAACGAGGCGAGAGCGAACATGCAGACGCCGAGCTCTACCTGTGGAAGCTGTCAACCATTTTGAGCTGTCCTCTCAGCTCCTTCTTGGTCAGGTGGTCCAGCATTCGGGCATCCACCAAGGACTCCATAAAATAGCTGCGATACTGAGGCAGGCCCAGACTGGGAAGCCAGTCATTGCCCACCCACTCGTGGTTCATATCGCCATAGGCCAGTATCTGGAGGGTTAAACCACAGATTACAAAGAATGATTCCGGCTCTGCTCTGATGGTCTTGTAAGCCAGCAGCTCATGTCTCACGGCGTTTAGCCTCAATAGAGAGAAAGCCAGTGACCAACATGAATCATGCTGTGTTCGTTTTAAAAACAAAAGGTGCCTCACCTGATCCCAGCTGAACTCTTTCAGCTCCTGTGGCACCGAGATACCAGAGGATGAAGACAGAGAGAGCCAGAGACAGAGATTTGGAGGTGGCGTGGGAGAAGAAATGGGAGCAGGGGTCAGGAACAGGGTGGAGCGAAGTAGAGATGATGAAGGAGAAGCAGAGGAGGTGGGAGCAGCAGCAGGAAAAGAGGACAAAAAGGGAGGAATAGTGTTAGTGAGCGGGTAATTAGTCGGAAGCAGTTCACATTAAAACCATAGGGAGAGAAGAAGAAGAACACTACGGCCTGGGCCCACAAAGACGGAGATTCAAAGTGAGAGAGGAACAGTAGGAAGGGAGAGACGTCATGATTTAGATCAGGTGAGATGCTCAAAATCATAAAAAAAAAAAAAAACTGAGTGAAATAATAATTAAAAACATTAAAAAAAGTGGGATTGTCGGACCGGCAGGATAGGAGAGCCACTGACCGGAGGCTTGGTAGCTGCGTTCAGGGACTCCATTTCTGCATGGGTCATCCAAACGTTACTGGTCGACTGTGTTCAAGAGAGAAGAGAAGCTGTGAGATTAGAGGAGCTGTACGTCTTTAGGTTCTGAATGAACACTTGCACATTCTGAACCGTGCTTAAAAAACAAGTCAGATCAAAAGATCTGAGCTAACCACAGCAGCAGACGGCTTTCTTATTGCCATTTCAACTTCGATTGATGTTCAAATGGTATCTGGAAGGAGAAATCTGATATCTGGAAATTAGGTATCCTTAGTATGATTCCTTCTCTAAATAGATTTGGTGCCATTGTTAAGCGAAATCGAACATTCATTTGCTCCAAAATCAACAGTCAGAAGATTATTATTATTAAATATTTGTGACTTTATCTTTATTGGAATCGAAAACATAAAAAACCACAAGAGTTTTACTACACTTCTCAACATCTGGTTTACCTTTGTGGCTGTGTATAGAATTTATCAGCACCAGCACAGTTTAGCCTTCAAACATTTGCTATTTCTGACATTTATCACATGCGGGATACGTTTCATCTTACTTTACATTTATTTTCCGGCATCTGTTTTTTTTCTCTTTCACCCCTACAACTCCTCCCACTTTTCTTTCCAACAATCAACTCAACAACATCACCTTTTTAATGACAGTAATCCCATATGATGTCATGTATTCGCAATCATTACTAAATTTTAAATAGTTTTACTAACGTCTGCTGCAGACTTCCCCAACAGGGATGATTAAAGGATCAGTGCTACCAAAAAATGACCTCTTTTTTGTTTGAACTATTCCTTTAACATTTCAAGTAATCTTGAAATTACAAACATTTGGTTCAACCATCATACTGCTAATGTGGATGTCGAACCAGCAGAAGGTCTGCATGGAGAACAGGTCTCTAATTAAAAAGATATCACCATGCTGCTGAATGCATGAACTGTTGATCTACCAGCCTTAGGAAAATACGTGAATCAGCCATAATATTATAACCACTGACATCAGGGCAGCAAGTGAACATTATCTCCTCAACGCTGACGTATTTGATGCATTTTGTATATTGTAACATATCTTGATGTAAATTATGAAGGCTTAACATAGTAAAATAAAGGATATGATAATAATAATTAATAAAACAGAATTTCCAGATCAGGATTTGCACGTTATTATATAATTAAACAGTTACGTATCATGTACGCTTAATGTCAACATTTCTTACTAGAGGTGTAGTTCACTTATTACCTGTACCTAATTGTGGCTAACAGGAAAATTGCATTACCGGCCTAGTAATGTTATTTACAATTCTTATCACCATGCCATAATAAGCTTGTTTCTTTACATTTACAGGTTTAACTAATAAGGATTATGAACAGTAAAACTGAAGTTTTGCTGTCTCAAATGCACGGTGAACAAAAAAGACATCTTAATAATTATGTGAAGTTAGCCCAAAGTTATAAAGTAAGAAATGTTTTAATGACTTAAAAGATATCTTAACTCAATTCACCATTACTATTTCATATTTCCTTATTCATCCCAGTCTGTTTACCTTAGCAAAGGAATTTAAAGAACTCTTCATGGAATAAGCCAAACAGAGTGAAGAGGGGGAAAGAGACAAAACTAAGGCCCTGTTTACACAAAACTTTCCTAGCTACAAAAGTTTTTAGTTTTTCTGTTTCTTTCAAAGTTGTGAAAACAATCCATGTACACATTTATCCATGACAGGAAATGAAACTGCTTTAATGTGCATGCCAAGCCACTGATTGACGGCGTAGCCTTTCAATATCCAAGCCATCTAGGATCATTGTTAGTTTACACAGAGACAGAAAGATTAACACTCTGAAAACCATAAATAAAAGTTGCGTGAACCGTTGATGTGTAAACAGCCACTGAATTCCTGTTGCTTCTCACCTCTTTTAATGATTGACATCATTCAATTGACAACGATCCCTGTATCAACATCGGTGGAAATCTCATTCTTAACATGCGTTTCACCAGGCTTTACACTGCAGCCTCTTGAACTGAGACTTAAGTACGGCAGGTGCACCACTCACATCCCCGGTACAGTAGCTTTCTAAGTAGTTTATAGAGAAATCATATCAGACCAAAGTGGAGAGCGGATGGCAGATCTGAAGTGAACAAATCAATAGTTCTCCATCAAAATAGTTTTTATCTTCAATGCTATGATGAACGTCTAGACAGGATTAGCGGTTGTACTTACTGAACATGAGAACATGAGAACAATGACATCTTTTAGGTTCATGTTGAGTGTTTGTGCGGTCTTACAGAGCGAGTGCTGGCCGGGGCAGATGGGCTAGTGAGGGACACCATCTCCTGGATGGCCAGCCGCAGCTTGAGGCGGTGAAGTGGGTTACTGATTCCAATCTCCCTCTGGATCTCTGTGTCCGACAGGTTGGCCATAATGGCGCCGCTCTTCACGTTGGCACGGCAGGCTGCGACATACCATGCGGGCATTCCGACCCACAGCTGGACAGAGGCAGAAGACAGATTACATTTAAATGATCACAGCAAAAATGTAAATGGTTTCAATTTTGACCTTTGAGTACCGTGTCCCATCACTTGTGTCATTCCACAATACCTCCAACCAAGACACAACAGTGGGTCCATCCCAAGATGCAAAGGGAAGTCCTTGGCGACATGCTTCTTCAAGGAGCTCATGCCTGATAGAGAAGAGGAGGAGTTACATGAGATTTATTTGGAGCCAAAGAGAACCAATCTTAAGGAAACCAGGTGACATAATGCACAAACTTCTTCTTGCTGCGGCGGTCTTTATCTGCTGGACCCAGAGTCCCAGTCTTGTTCATCCCCATTGCATCTCCAGAGGCCAGGTCCTCAGAGGGTGTAGATGCTGGAAAGTCAAAGGTTGCAAGAATACAAGAGATGTGGATGCTTCGAAAGTACAAAGCCAGATCAGCTGAAATATGTTTGAATGAAAGAGACAACATGGTAGTTACAGTGCTACCAGAAAGCTTTAGACCCAGATCTTCTAAAAGTTTTAAATGACAATTTTATCAACAAAGCAAAAAGGTCATTTAATACCTAAATTACCAGCATGAAAAAGTATTTGGCCCCATCGAGACTAAATCCTAAAAACTACCAAACTATGTTAATTCCAGTTGGACTAGACACACACACACCTAATCGTTACCAGTCCTGAACAATCACATCACTACTTAAATAGACCGTTTTCAGAGGCATGATGGAAACGTATAGGTCTCACCAGTAGCAAACTATGTACAAATCAAAATAAATTCCAGATGGTTACTGAAATACATCATTATGGGAAGGGTTCCCAATTTTTTTCTCGGGCTCTGGGACTCCACAGATGCACAGTGAGACACAATATCTATGAATGGCGAAGACTTGGAACAATAGGGAACCTTTACAGAAGTAGCTGACCTTCCAAAATTAATCAAAGAGCAGGTTGAAGGCTCATTCAGGAAGTCAGTAGAGATAGAAAGAAGGAAATGTGGACCAGTGTCATCTTAATAAAGGTCATATTTAATGCTTCACCTGTAGAAACACTGGAGGAACCTTAAATTGAAATTTAGACTATATTGAATACAGGAGTCCCATTACATCAGGAGTAAAGAACACCAGCACTCCACAACAATAACGTTAGACCTCAGGTCAACACTGGACGTGGCGGTGTGATGTTGTGGAAGTCCATGATCATGATGACTCACAGTAAACAATGGAAACATTCATTCAGCCCTGAAGGAGAATGTCAGGTTATCAGTCTGAGAGTTGATGTTCAAATGTAAGTGGATCATGTAATAAGACAATCATTCCTAGCAGAAGAGTAAGTTCCCCTCTGAATGGATGAAAAAGAATAATATTAAGGTACTGGAGTGGTCTAGTCAATGTCTGAATCTCAACCCCACAGAGATTCTCTGGTGGGACCTGCTTTAGTGCAGCAGGACCTGTTAAAAGCTGCACTAAAGCAGCTATGCAGAGAAGAGAAGGGCCAAAATTCTATTACCTTACGTTAGTTACTTGTACTTTGCTCAGTGATTCAACAAAGTTCCATATGAGATACAAACAAAAATAGAAGAAGAGTCCATTTTAACAGCCTTTTTTTATCCTCCATCTTTTACCAAGAGAAGCTGATCCGTCTCTTCCAGGTTGGCCCATCCGTCCTTTCTCCTTCTTCCCAAAAAGCCGACCGATAGAAGACTTGATGCTTTTCTTCTTACTGGACTTGTGGAGAGAATCTTGGCTGCTGTTGGAACTGCTGCCATCTGCTGAGAGACTGGAAGGAACACAGGAAGGAAATGGGGGAAAAGCCGGAAAAGATTCTAAACCCCTGTGTTAGATGTGTTTAATGTGAGGCTGCCGTACCTGCGAAACTCCCGGGGGTCGTCTAGCATCGCTCCTGGATGTGTGAGCGCCATCCTGTCCAATCGCAGTGCACGAGGAGTGGAAGGAGGCGTGGAGTCGAGTAGAGCGAGAGCCCGATCATCATCTTTGTTGTGCTGAAACATGACACCATAAAGGAGACGTGGAAAAAAAAACAACCCAGAACCACTGAATCATTGAGGTCTGATTGTGATTATACTTAATTACTGAAATGAAATGTCTCATTTCAAAAGAAACATGTGTGTTTGGATTGAGAACCGTGGTCTGAACTCTGTTGTGGTTCGTCTTTAAAGCAAAGTTCACCCCAAATCAAAATCATATTTCTAAATTGGATAAATAGAACTATTTACTAATTAGATTGTCGGGATAAATATTTCTTGAAAAAATATGTCCGTTTTCTCTCAAATTTTAAAAAACCACATTGCGCTTGAACACTTGTGGTGTTCGATTTTCATTCATTCATTTATTATGGTTTCTGCAGATTTCAACAAGCTAGTTTTAAGAGTATTTAAGACCTTATTATCACAATGATTAATCATATTTAAGACTCATTTCCCTCTCATACGGCCAAATGTATGCCAAAAGAACAAATTCACATTTTTCCATGTTAAACAGAAAAACAACAAGCAGTAATGAGTAAATTCTCAATTTTGAGATTGGGCAAAAAGGGATTTCTTTTGAGAAATGAATCAATTATGTCCATGTTATTACTAATCAAATTTGATTGTACGCAGAGTCACATAATGATCATTTAGCACCCATGAACTTACACTGTTGTAACTCCTGATATTTCTATTTTATATATATATATATATATATAGATATCTATATATATATAGATATCTATATATATTTCTCTATATATATAGATATATCTAGTGTATTAATGAAGTTTTTGAAATCCTAACGTATGTAACGTATAGAAAAATGCAGGTGAGAAGATGACCTTTGACCATGTTTGTACTGTCTCATTTGATCACCATGAACGGATCTTACCATCACATATTGGTTTTTGATAGGGATGAAAGCCTTCATTATCACCGCTGACTGCATTTTTGTTTCCACTATACCTGCATACAAGTTAGATTATGTAGTCTAATCTAACATGCAGCTGAAGAGTAACTTCCTGACCCTGTCTGCATGATTTATTAACATGACTCACTTTCTGGAGAATCTGTTTGCATAAAGAAGTTGATCGAGGCAAGATACCAAAAGGTTTATATATCGCGGAATGGAGGTTTAATCCTGGTTTCCTGCCTCACCTGTCTATCAGTCTCTCGGGCTGGGGAGTGAGGGAGACGAGGGGTGGAGTGTCCAGAGCTGGGAGGAGAGGGGGAGGCCAGGGTGGATGATGTGATAGACGAAGGGATGAAGCTCCGTCCTGTGCTGTCTCTCCCCAGGGAAGATGGAGGGATTGGCGGACTGTCCAGAGCCACACTGACCCGGCTCTCGATCTCTTCCGCCCGCAACTCTGTGTTCTCCTTCTCCTCCTGGATCAGTCTGGTTCAGAATGATGTTAAAGTATTGTTTTAATGCACTGAACAGATCATGATAGACATTTGGGTTTTAAAGAAACTCATACACATCCAACCAAAACTTCAGTCAGTATGATGAATCTGAAGCTATATTCAGTAACCCATGAGTGTAACTTAAGAGACCAGAAGCGTGATGAAAGGTGTCTTGCAAGCGCAGAATATGCCACCTAAAAAAGCCAATATGTTATTTACTGGTGATATTATTTAGTTATTTTCCAAAAAGGAAATGTAACAGGCATGTAATACTCAGGATTCCTTGTCACGGGTGCATTTTATTGTAGAAAGAAATAAAGAAGTTATTGAAGTTGTACCTATAAATTAGAAATCTTGATGCACATCTGATTAAAAGCTAAATTCTTCAAAATTAAACTGGATAGTTTGGGCCAAAAGACACAGAATTCGATGTGCTGATAAGTATTGACCATTTTCCCTATCATAGGGGAATGTGAGGCTGTAGCAAAAAAATATACATAATGTCGAATGTGCAAGAATTGAACTTAAATTCGAATTGATGAATATAAATGTGTATTAAAAAAAATAATGCCAGACTTAATTAGTTAGGTGCTTTAAATTAGCCCCAGTAAAATGCCAAATCATTAATAATATAATAGTGTCTTGCTAAACAATATAACAATTTATTTAACGTCGGCGTCTCTTGCTTTAGGTAAATGTAAAATAATTATATGTAATAAAATGCACTTTTGCTGGTACTCTTCACAGATTAAGGTACTGGAACAGTTACTTCCTCCCTGTCTTTCTTCCCTGTTAGAGAGGTGTTGATAATTATTTGCTGTTGTTGTGTCAAACTACACGTCTTTAGTACGACACTGCCGCCACTGCCCCTCCTTACTTAATCTCCTTGTTGATGGCCTCCAGCTGTTCCTGCAGCATGATGGCCAGGGTCTGCACATCTGTCTGTCCACTGGGGGACAGCAGCTCAGAGCCAAACCGATGCTCCCCATCGTCCTCGTCGTCAGAGCAGCCAACATCCAAGCCAGGCTCAAACCCACCCCCCAGCAAAGCCCCGCTCTCCCAATCTGGGTACTGAACACACAGAAAGCAAGAAAAAGAACATGTTACGGCTCCATCAGCTGATTCTATTCACAAATAATAATCCATTATCCTGTCGTCCTTTTAGCTAGATTCCACAAAATCTGCTGGTTTCATTTCTGCAAAACTAAGTGGAAGGATGGGACACTAGTCAGGAAAGAAGAACGTAAATCGAGGAGTTTCTTCTCCCACATTCTTTAGCAGAGCGAGATTGGTTGTTTTAGATATTGTTTGATATTTGAACATTTTTCTTGTGTACACAAACTAATGTTTGCGCTGAGTCAGGTTCCAGTATGAAAAAATATGCAGTTTGAATGATTCTGATGATTCTAACCTTGGTAGAATCTTCACGGGCGGAGCTCCAACGGTTCCGTTGATTCCACCTGACCACACCTCCTGTAGTGGCACTAACAAAGGGTTCCAGGTGTGTGGTGGAACCTACTGGGAGGGATCCGCCCCCATGGGAATACCTCAACTCTAGAGCGCTGCCTGGCAAAGAGCGACTGTTGAGATAGGTGGCGAGGTAAGACGAAAAGAGATAAGGTTAGCAGGTGTCCCTGGAGAGTGAATTGCTCTGGATAGACACAGAAAAACAAATAACAAGCTGAGGTAAAACTGGAAATACCAAAAGTTAAATACAAATAGTGGGAGTATTCAAAATAAAATGTGTTAAAAGTGTATTGATTTCCAAAGAACAGTTTCACCTCCTTTAAACTCTTCAGAGAATGTTGAAGAAGTTCAGATGATCATTTATGTGTCATCATGTGTGAGTGTGTGTGTCTACTTGTTGACAGTCTTTAAACCTAAACGCCTCTGATGTGGAGTGATTTATCGTCACTGTTTGACAAGATGAGAGGTTCAACTCTGACATTTTCAAAGTCAGACTGGTGAATAATAGTTAGAGTTTAACTCTTTCGGTGCTGCAGGTGTCTCAAGGACTCATACCTGGAATATGAGCCCCCGGGCCTCGCTCTCAACTGATCCAACTCCAGCTGAAGCCTCTCCAGCTCAGTTGTCAGCTGGTCCTGAGGATGGAAAAGAGACTTTTGGTATTAAACAAAACGAGAGCATATATGTGGTGGTTTAAAGTAAGAATGATGTCTATAGGTTCAGGCACCTTGTTTGTCAACAGATCATCCTGGAGCTTCTTCATGTTTGACAGTTCCTCTGACAGGGCGTTCTAGAGATAAGAGAATGGCAAGTTTTATTAATGAGGAACATTTCTAATGAGATGTGTTTGAATTGACCTTACATTGGAGTGGTGTTATTTGAAACTGTACAGGGTATCAGAAAACTGCACACACTCAATGATGTTTTCTCCGCGGTATTGGGGGGGTGAAGTGTCTAGTAGGCATGGATGGGTTCAAGGTGGAGGTGGGACATCACCAATGATTGGCTCTGAGCCCCTTCTTGCTTTTTATCGTAATGAACGGACTGACAGATGAGGTCAGGAAGGAACTCTATGGACTATGACGTACCTGGATGACATTTTGATCTGCAGTGGCAGCAAGGGAAACAGGTGGAAGGGAGAGGATGCATGGAGTAGAGGTGAAGAAAATGCAGGAGATAAAGTACTTGCGGTCAGTTGTTCAGAGCAACGTAGCAAAGCAGCAAAGAAGTGGAGTTTGTGGGTAAACGTGTCAGGAGTTATCTGTGACATAAGAGTCGCAGCAAGAGTGAAGGGAAAGTTTTTCAAGAGGGTAGTGGTCCAGAGACGGTGGCACTGATTAAAAGACAGGAGACAGAACTGGAAGTGGCAGAGTTGAAAATATTAAGATTTTCTTTGGTCGTGACAAGAATGGACAGGATTAGAAATGAGCAGATCAGAGGGATGTCCCAGGTTAGATGTCTTGGTTACAAAGAGAGGTTAAATTGAAGCAGGTATAGCGGATATAGTGGTAGAAAGATGCTGGAGATGGAGCTGCCAGGCAGGGGGAAAAGGAGAAGACCAAAGAGGAGGTTTCTGGATGTGGGGAGAGAGGACATGCAGTTGGTTGGTGTGACAGGAAGATTCAGAGGACAGGGGGTTTCTGGATGTGGGGAGAGAGGACATGCAGTTGGTTGGTGTGACAGGAAGATTCAGAGGACAGGGCAAAATGGAAACATTATCTGCTGTGGCGACCCCAAGAGCGAACAGCCAAAAGAAGAAGAAAATGGCATTTTTTTAATTATCTTTCAGATCTCCTGCTGTGGCAATAACATTGTTACCTTGGTCATGTGACACCTGTGGGAGGTCTTTTGTCAATGAAAGCTACTGAAATGCTTTTGTTTTCCTAGATGGTCACCTCTATTATGCAATACTGATTAAACTATGTTCCTCGCCACCTTCCTTATAAGAAAGCATACACAGATCAGCCATTGATGTGTTGGAAATAGGAAAAATGGGGAAGTGTAAGGATATGAGCAAGAGGCCAAATTTTGATGGCTGGAAAACTGGATCAAAGCATCTCCTGAGATGCAAATCTTGTTGGGTGTTCCTTGTCTTCAATGGTTAGTACATACAAATTGGCCTAAGGAAGAACAACTGGTGACCGAATGACAAGATAATGCATTAAGGCTCAATGAAGCAAGTAAGAGGCAAATGCTATAGCCCATGTTGTCCGACAGAAGAGCTATGGTGTAGAGCTGTGCTATTGCTATAGCTAGGGGGTGTACAAGACTGAGGGATATATAACAGATACATGGGGAACTGTCAGTAGAACTTCACATTATGCAGTATTTAAAATACCTGCAGGGGCAATACGACCTGCTTCGAAGCCTCATCAGTTACCTCATTTTACTTGCGGATCATTTGACTTTTTTCTTATACAACATAGGTTATATATGTGTAGTTAACGCCCTCACCTGCAAATGCCTATCATCTCATAATTATGTGAACGTGTTGTGGGTTAAACGCTGTGTTTATCCCCAACTGAGGGCTGCGTGACTCTATTCTATTCTATTCTGTTTTATTCTAGCATATTACTCTTTTTGTCCCGCTACTATTTTATCTTGATACTCTTTTAGGGGAGGGGGGTTATTGTTTTTTCTTATTTAAAAAAAATCCATATAGCCCTTTTCAATGTACCACGTTGCAAAATACATGGCAGTTGAGAAGGTACAGCTCATTTTAAGTATTTGACACTTTAGTTGGTAATTTCATCTTTGTGAATAAATTACATTACATACGGCAATTAAATGAGGTATGTCTGTAGAGTTTGGGACTGCAAAACAGCTTTGAAGTTCAGTAACTATTGCGAACGTGAAGAAAATGCTCTGGATGTTGGTTGATTCACTGCTTTTTAAGAGTCAGTTTTGAATTTATTCAAGTTTTAACTGGTCACTTCATAGAGGGCAGAGATATAAGGGATCACACCTGACAGCAGGGTTTATTTGAGGCAACGGCACACAAATTTATGATCTCGTTTGGGGAATGTGAGAGTTATATTTTTACGAGGTTCAGATGGAAATGAAGAGGTACGTGATTTCTTCATGTCACCTTTTCTTCCAGAGCGGCCATTCTCTCCTTCAGATGCAGCTGCAGCCTCTCGTTGGACTCGGACAGCAGCTTGTCCACCGTGTCGGAGAGACGCTTGTTGTGTTCATCGTTCATCCTCTCCCTCTGCCTGGCCTGGGGGGGAGAGAGCCACAGGTTAGGAAAGATAAGGGCGAGGTGCAAGAAAAGGAAGGGTGGGAGGAGAGTTGATGTCGAGCATTCTTCTTGACTTAAAGCGGGAGCCAAAGAAGTCTATCTGAATGTTCAAGGTCCAATAGAGGGTTTAAAAAATGAGCTTGCCTTTGTGCTGCTAAAACTCTAACAAAAGGAACAGCATGAAAGAGGGGAGGATGAAAACAGAGAAAGAGGGATGGAAAAGCGAGCGTGACTCACCCTCTGAAGCTCCTGGTTCTTCTCCTCCAGTTGCGCCTCCATCTGTCGCAGACGCTCCTCAAAGTTACCATGACGTTCCTCCGCCTGAAAGATTGGAGAGGAAGGAAGCAGGGTTTGAGCGTGCACGGCATTGTGACTAAAAAACAAATTAACAGTAAAAGAAACAGCTTGTTGGCCGAGTCCGTCAATTAGTTACATGCCTGTACAGATCACAGCGTAACAAAACAGTTTGTTTGGCTGCGTCTTCCGGGTCATTATAATCTATCTTATCTTTCCAGGGATGCCATCTTGCCCAAACATGTAAGACTTAAGTGTAGCCATTTAACAGTTCTGACTAGTAGGAGGAGAATAAATGTATGTTTTACTGGCGTGGGTGAAAATGTTTACAAGAATGCTGGATGTTAACATGTAAGCAATTATATCAGTAAATCAATTGCGAATTTTGAGCAGCAAACAGTTCCTAACATGTTGGGCGCCTACGGGTCTAATAGCAACAGGATTTCATCTCAGGTTGTTTGTTTATGTTTGCTGGCACTGATTTCTCAAAATACTTTACTCACAAATGAATCTAAACACACAGGTAGACGTATCTTAATATATTATATATTGATATACGTCTATATTCATGCCTGCACCAGCCGGCACGCCCTCACATGCTCACACACACAGATTTAATTGTTTCTGCACATGGGAGCTGACACATTTTCTCCCCAAAATATACATGTGGCTCTGTGCATATTCTAACATGCAGATATCAATGCACAAGTTATGATGGTTTTAACAATGTTATTTAATAAAACCTAGGCTTGTTTGGTTGCACCTTCACGCTTTTGTATACACACCTTGTTGAGTGCTGCAACTCTCTGGGCAAGCTGGGCCTCAATCTCAGGCAGCGTCTCAGCCCTCTGCAGAGTTTGCTGCAGCTTCTGTTTGGCATCGTCTAAACGCTCCTGGAGCTGCCGGTTCTTCTCCTCACTCTTAAAGAAAACAAGATGACATGGCGCGAAGGTGAAACTTGGAGCATGAGTAAAGACTGCCGGGGGCAGCAGACATGATTAAAGCCTACTTGGAGAACAGTAAATGTATTGATGGCATATTGTAGGTGCCAAAATGGAACACGGCCAAGTTGCCATTCACAGCAGAAACACGAACGCACACGCTGATGAAAGAGGGTTTTCCCACCTGTCTGTAGAGCGAGTCTTTGCTGGCCAACTCATTCTCTAGTTTATCTTTTATGTCGTGGAGAGACGTCGCCTCCCTCTGGGCACTCAGGTACCTGCAAACCCGAACAGAGAGCAGTGAGCGTGATACATTTTTGAGGGGTGCAACAAGAATTCATGAACAACACACACCTGCGTTCCAATGTGGTGATTCTCTCCTCCATGTCTTCCCTTTGACAGAGTGCCTAGGGAATTACAAGAAACAAGCACAAAATAATTAGGATGCCCCGTTATGGGAACATTTCATCGAAAAAAGAACAGAAAAGGCTCTTCAGGTATTTCTAGTTAAATCCCATTATTGGTAATTGCATATTTATGAAAAAGTTCCATCCATCCATCCATTTTTTTTTTATCTTTCTTTTATATTTCTTACACACTGAAAACTATGGATATCATACTAATCTTACTAATATTCCAACAGTTAAGTCTGTACAATACATAAAAGCTACGGTCAGCAGGCTGTGAATGTAACTACCAGCACCACTAATGCCAATATGTTAACTTTACCCATTATTTTTATAAATGAATTTGGCCAAAAACATATTATGGCCACCATGCAATACTCATTGCACGGGAGCATTTCCTAGAAGCTTCTCCCCGTGGGGTTGCGGGGTTCTAGAGCCACTGGCAGCATTGGACGTACACCCGCCAGTTCAAACGTTCACATCTACATTCTCACCAGGGTCAATTAAAATTACCGATTAAACTCCATATGTGATGGAAAAACCATATCTGACACAAATTATTATTATTATTAAAAGTGGATTGATTTTTTTAGATGAGGTAAAACTTGTCTGGAACGTTGATGGTTTGATTCTTGTTCGGAACGTCTCCCTACATTCTGTCTTTATTAAAACAAACCCAAAGTACCCAGAAACCTCAACCATGGGCGCATTTCTTTAAAGAAACACACAGAAACAGGTTATTCAATTTTTCCATGATCGTTGCTAATTCATAAAATATCAAACTACCAGTACACAAGAGATGTGCATAGAAAGTTTTGAGAAAAATATTGAAACATTTTCGAGTTATGCCCTTGACACCATCATCTGAGAAAAAGTCCACCAACAGAATGAGCCTAAATGAAACTGACTCATTAACAGGCTTGAATCGTGTGAGAAAGCCTGAAGCACAGTCGCCATGACTACCGGGTAGAGGTTTTTGTGTGTACAGTAACAATCGCTGCTGCCAAGTAGGCAAATGCCTTTGTAACCATAGCAAACAGTTACATATTTCTGTGAGAATGAGCAAAATATACTCTTTTGTGTCACTGCGACAGTCATAGTCGTGGTTTATTGTCTGTCAACAGCTCAGACGGTCTCACCTCCTTCACGTCCCTCTGTAGTTTCTGGTTGGCCTCCTCCGAGCGGGCCAGCTCCCTCCTGGCAGACGTCAGCTGCTCCTCGATCTCTCCAACCTGACAGGAAGTGACAATGTGAGACAGAAGGCTGAGGGAGCACTTATCATTTTCTGTCCGTTAGCATCTTTGGCTTTTGCTGTTTTGGTAGAAGCTTCAGAGCAGAAAAGTCTGAGAATCAAGTACCTGTCTGCACATGAGGGCCAGTCTCTCTTTCAGCTGTCCCAGCTCTGACCTCTGCCGCTCTATCTCCCCCTCCCTCTGCCGGTCGATGTCTGTGTCGTCCAAGATGGAGGAAGGCCCGTTGGGAAGCCGCTGTATAAGGTTGTACTTAGGTTAGTGGTACAGTGGTAAAATTTTGTTCAAAAACAGTTATAATGTTGTATTTATTTATCTTCTGAATGAAACTTTCTTTTTTAATCTGGCTAAAAACTCCATAGCATATCGATTTATAAAAACCGAAATAGTACTTGTGTTTTCATCTAAATTAAGGAAGATGGTAGCGTCACAAGAAATTTCCAAGTTCTTTTGCTCTAAAATGTTATGTCACTTATTTTCAGGCACAGGCGAAGATATCTTACTAAATCATTACTTTGGTAAAACTGAAAATCAAAAATTTCATGCACAGTAAGTAACTTGCATAGTTTATTTATTGCAGATGTTTCAATACTAGATATTTTTGTTTGGATTTAATCATCCCTGTCCTACACCTTTCTTAAAATAGATGAGCAAATCATTCTTCTCTTAAAAGTGAAAGTCACCCATACAAGTAGTGCTTGAGCAAAGGCCTGAAGGTATCTGATATTAATTGTGTTTTGATATCAGAAGATATTTTTCTAGCGAAAGATTCCTGTGAACAAATTTTTTGGTGCAAAAGTAAAAATTCAGTTTTTCTTTTTTTTTTGTTGATGCTGGTAAAGTCAGCTGAAGTGCCTAAGATCAAAAAACTGAAATTTACTGGAAAACAACACTGAAGCATCCTCAATTTAAAAAAAGTCCTCATCCTTTTCGGTTGTTAAAGGGGGAACTGCTGCAGTGTCGCCCTTCTCAGAGGTTCAAGAAATGTTTTGTGGACTAAGAAACTTCACCTGATTCTCCATTAGCGTGGACGGGAAACATAAGGACGGGATTCTCATTTTTGGATGAACTGTTCCTTTAAACCATCAACTCTAAAGCTGCAGGTCAAATCTAGACAGCAAGAGGCTTCCAACTGGATCCCCAAGCAGTTTGACGTACAGAGAAAAAAGATAAGCCTGGTACTAACTATTTCATTAAGGGGATCGACGAGATGGACTTGAAGGATCCAGGTGAAGGATCCATATCCATGAGTGTGATTTTTTTTAAATTATATTTTTATTTATTGTAGTTTCAGATTATCAAAGCTGTAAGGACTGACTTACTGGACTTCCCATTATATTAGCTGAGTATCCCTGCTTTAAAAAATTATTATTTATGCTGCGGAAACTAAACGTGACGGACGAATGGAACCCATCGTCACTTCAGTCGTAGTGAGACGTAATAATAAACTACAAACAAAAATATGTCAATAAAAATAGATAGACCGGGATCGCTTTTGTCTACCAGGACAATAACTTCAACATTTTTTATTGGCAAACAAATTCATCTTTCTGGTCATAACAGGACCATCATGGATCGTAGGATCTCAAATGGATTGGCTACATTCCTCACTGCTGATGGAATATTTTTTGCAGACTGTCATATTTCTTGTGATTACCTCTTTCCCGTTGTCTAGTCCTTGCTGCCGTCGCTTAATTTGTTCCCTTAAAGACACAACCTAAAAGAACACAGGAGAATCATCTGGAGGGCCTCCATCACTGAAACCTGTGAAAAATACAAAACATGGACTTACCTCTTGAGACGACGTCTGCAGCTCTCCCTCCAGCTTCGCCACTCGCTCCAAGGCCACCCGTAGTCTCTCCCTCACCTTCTCATCCAGAGCCTTGTGATGCTCAAACAAGGACTTGAGGGCATTCAGGACCTCCACCTCACTGGACACCCCGGCTGGGGACTGGGTCTGCCTCTTCACCACCGTCATCCTTAGGCTGCGCTCGTGACGGGACACCAGGCACTCCAGATGTTCAAGCAGCAGCTGAAAACACATGAGGTTCACATCCAGTAAAACCTCTCCAAGGTTGACCTCATGGTTAAAAAAAATGGTCTCATAAATACAAGAGTTAATGTGAAACAGACGTGATGGTACTGACTCGGGTGTTGTTCCTCTCCGCTTTCAGCTCTGCGATCTCCTCCTCTCTCTCCAGCAACTGCTCCCGGCAGAGGTTCAGCTCTTTGGTCAGCACTGCAAACTCCTGCAGGACCACAAGAGAGCGCTGTTATCGACTCTGATGCATGAAGTCATCATCATCATCATCATCATCAACATCACACAGTGAGGGCCACTGCAGATAAATTACTTGTGCTGTAAATTCCTGCTTTTCCTCAACCTGCACAGTGTTTTTAAGCTTCATGGGTGACTTTTTGTTTCCCATAATTCACTTTGGTTGCAGGCACAAACGTGTCATTATAAGTTTTAGAGGTGGGGAAATTAGCAAGTTTTGACATTAACTATGGCCATATTCAGATATAGAGGAAAAGATGTTATTATAAATGGTTAATATAACGAGGAAAAAATTATTTTCTCAATTTGATAAAAGAAATCCATAATATTTCAAGAAATCTTGTAAAGTCGTAATTTTGGGCCATGTGTTTGAGGGGAAATATCATGGTCAACCAAGAAACATGGAGCATCTTTTCAAGCTACAATTTTATAAGGTTTGACAAATAAAAGAAATATTGAATGTTTGGGAATATTCACACAACATTAAAATCCCAGCTTCATTCTGTGAGAACTCTGTTATTCTTCTAAAATTCTAACATTATTCTTTTAATATCATGATGTTTTTGTTGTAAAGTTGCTACCTTATTCATGTGTAAAATTACAACTTTATTCTTTTAATCGACTCATTATCGTAAAGGTTTGACTTCTAACTTGCAATATTATGATTTTGGTTGTAATGTTAAGACTTAATTCTCGCATAAAATGTTACATTTATTTCATAGTATTGCAAATTACAATACTCATTAATGCACTTGGGGAGTGAAGACCAGCCCATGTTGTCTAATCCATCAGAAGAGCTACTGCAGCACAAATTGCTGGAAAAGTTAATTTTGGTTCCAATAGAAAGATGCCAGAATACACAGTTCATCTCAGAGCCCTTTCTGGTGGACCTACACAATATAAGGCAGGTGGTTTTAATGTTATGACCGATCGTTGTAAAAACCGTAAACCTAGAAGTAACCCAAAGCACATTCAAAAACATTCATAAAACGTTCCACGTCCTACTGGGCGAAACGCCAATCATACTCAGAGATAACTGGTGCCTCTGTGGGTGGCCAATCAGATTTTAGCCACTGCTTTGGGACACGCCCCTACTTGGACTGGAAATACCTCAGCATGTAGTTATTGCGAATAAGAAGCCACCAAATATGAAACAAAAAAACTTTAACTGCCAATGTTTCCCTTCATCACACGCAGCATTGTTACAAACCACAATGACACAACTTTTATTTCATGAGCAAACTGACCTTCTAAGAATTTGCCTGCATTAAACAAACACGCACAGACATTTAATCACATCTCTCTGAAAGAGGAACCGACTCTCTGAGCATACAGCCGACCCTCAGCCATATCTACCACAGCGCTCACGGTTTATAGCCGCCGATATAAAATCTAACAACCGGGTTTATTGCATGTGTTGCACCTGAAATTGGTTTAATTGCGCAATATCCGTGACTATCTGAGCATTTGGTCGTCATTAAAAGAAACGCCTGGAGGAGGAACAGCCATGAATGGAACTGGAGCCAGGCCAGGTTACATTTCCAGTTGACAGCAGTCTAGTTGTGATTTGGTGTAATTTAATCCAATTATATATAATGAGGGGTTAGCTGCATGATATCTATCTTTAAAATGTGTTGCCTTTGGTCAAACTAAACGGTATCCATGGCGACAAATCAACAAAGTGAGGATGAGTGACATTTGAAAGTTGCTTTGGTGTGATTCTAACTTTTTGTGTATGTTTCTGTAATCACAACCCTCCACTGAGTAGGAAGTAAAACACCACCGTACATGTGCTGTACACCCCCCACTCTGCTCATTTGTGATGTTGGCGAGATGCATGGCGCGCGGCCATGTGTCTGCCAAATCAAAAATTCTTATGCAAATGAGCCATTAAAGGGCAGTGATGCTGGGCGGCGCTGCTGTTATCTCCATTCGGTGTTAACGGTGATCAGTTTATCCACACATCTGCATGGGTGCCTGACCTCCGACCCTCCTCCAGCGGAAACGTGTTTTTTAAAAGCACAGGGTGCAAGGCATGTAACAAGCGTCTGAGATGATGTGCTCGCCACTCTGAAATAGGGGAGGACAGAGAATGAGAGGATGAAAAGATGGAAGAGGAAGGATCAGGGGGGAAATTGCTGTGTACAGATGGCGCTGTCTTGGCCTGGAGGATGTCGTAATTCTGGGATTCATTTGTGTCACATGCCAGAATTTCTACCTTTCCCTGTCCTGATCCCCAACATCTTAAACAGGCTCTTGAATCCATCTTTGCAGCTCAAAGCAGCAGAACGCAAATATCTTGATTTGCTTTGCTCTCTGTTTCCTCTAACCAGGTTTTTCTTTCAGTGCCATGCTGTCGCTGTTTCCTATTTTCCTCTCCTGGCAACGCACACAGACAAACCCAGTGAACCCAGCCACAGCAGAAAGTATCGCAGCACTTGTTCCTCTATCTGCGTTTCTGCAGATGTGTGTGCACTTTATTGATCTCCTCCCACTGAGGTAATACAGCCCTCTAAATGTCCGGTCACTCCATTAGAATGAGCCGAGCCGCTACATCCGTTATCCCATTTTGATATTACAGGCGTAGCGACAGAGAAAAATAGGTAGCAACAATGAGGGAGGCGTCATCGCTGCCTGAGGCATCCAACAATGAGTCCTGGATGGAAACAAAGATGGAGCTCTTGCATGTACAGTGGAATTACAACATGATTAGCTCTCAAACACTGGGATGTGGGATAATGCTAGAATCGGTTTCTGGACTACATGGACAAATACAACATTTGCCATTATCCAGGTTTTACAGTTTAATTCACAAAGTCAGATTTTCCTTAAATATATAAAAGGATCACCTATTACATTATAACCACTGACTGGTGAAATCAGATGACCATGATGTAATGCTGGTACCGGTCAGTGGGTGGGATATATTAGCCAGCAAGTGAGCAACTTGCCTTGAAGTTTATGTAGAACCAGCGTAAGGATCTAACCAACTTAGGAAGGTGAGACATTGTGATAGTTAGATAACTGGGTCACAGCATCTCCAGGACGACAGGTCTTGTTGGGTGATCCTGGTCTGCAGTCGTTAGTATCAAACTGGTCACAAGAAGGACAACTGGTGAAGCAGCAAAGGGGACCATGAGTAGTCTGATCCTATAGGGGAGCTACTATAGCACAAATTTCTTGTTCTGACAGAAAGGTGATAGAACACACAGTGCATTACAAAGATGCTTTGACAAGAAAAGGGAGTCTTAAAAAAGTACTAGGCAAGTAGTGTTAATGTTATGGCTGACTGGTGATCTTCGGGGAAAAAAGGTGATCTGGAATGCTGTTGCACAAACCCAAAGTACAAAGTGCAAAAATCAAAAATATTAAGAAGTCCGCCGACAGCCGAGAAACAAGAAATGACACCTTCTTCTGGGGAAGAAGAAAGCCGCAAAAAATTACTGCACTTCTGCCTTTGTATGGTTGAATAGGTGGCGCTTCCCTGCAAGTATTGCCAACTTCCTCACAGACTCCTCCACCCAAGTTTGTTGAAAAGTGTTTTCAAGGTTTTTTTATTGTTATTTAATCTTCGTCCGGTGTCAAACGCCTTTTATTTAGTCACATCATCTTGCTAGGTTTTGTTTTAGTTTCATTAAAACTTTGGGTATTTTAGATTTATTTGAGTTAAAGATAAATGTAAAGTATTTGAGTTACAGTTGATGACAAGTGTTCACATTTTTGTCTTTTCTAAGACAGGCTAGTGTTAAGATTTAAGTATATGATGTTGAGCCCAAACCAAAATTTTCCAAATTTTTTATCACATTATACATATGTTTTAGTTTTCAGATTTGGGATGGAATGTCCTTTTAAGATTAGAATATATGTTTTGTGGGAACATTATCCCTCGTCTCTAAGCCGTCGATGAAGATATATTAGAAAATGAAATTTAGCTTCTATAATAATGGTAAGATACATTTATTATTGAGAGTCCATGACTCAATCAGCTCCATGGACTATAATGATTTTTAGCCAAACCAATAAATGGCTGATGTATGATTATATCTAATATACAATAACTAATATACATTTCCCAGGATTGAGTTTTAAGATAATTTATAAGAATAATATAAAATAACAACCCCCAATGAGAACCAAATTTGCTCATCAGAATATAGCCCTACGTAAAGACGGTGTTAAAGATATGAGGAGAAGGAGTCGGCGCTACCTGGAGCAGCTACAGTATGAAAATCCTGCTTGCAGGTTTACACATTAATAATTCAGCTCTGTGAGAGGAACCATTTCCAATGTGACTTTATAGTGGAATTATCGACAGAGCCAGATAACTATAATAGCTAAGTGAGTTTTTACAGAGGTCAGATTTTGAATGCAGGAATTTTACTTGTGATTTCCTCCATCTGTACTGTGAAGCTTTTATTATAACCCCCGAAAACGGGATATTATGTAATTGTCATTGCCGCCGTGTTCACCGCAGGTCCTTTGGGTTAAAACGATAACTCAAAAATCCTTTCATGGATCATTTTCAGATTTTAGACCTCTTTAGACCTTAGTGCCAGGAAGAACTGAATTGATTTTAGGAAAGGTCAGTTCCACATTTCTGTCATTAGGGGGAGCTCTTTGTCCAAATCAAAGTTTTCAGGCAATAACTTCTCAACCATTGGTCCAATTAAGTCAATTTGGCTTATATGAAGGAGATATCAAGGAAACCAATGATAAATATCTTGGATAAATCATATTATCATATACCATGTAGTTCATATTTTACTCTCTGGTGGAAGATTCTTTTTTTTTTCTTCGAAAAACACTGTTTTTCAGACATAACTTCTTTAATGTTGGTCCAATTTAATCCAAAATGAGTGCTTGTGAATAGACACAAGGAGAACTATCTTGTATATATTATTTCACTATAACAGTTCATATTTTAGTCATTGGGGGAGGTTTTTGGGGAAAACACAATTTACTGTCCATAACTTCCAAACAAATGGCTATTGTGTCAAAATGTAGCTCATATACATTTGCACAAGGAGGTCTGTCTTGTTTTATTACTGAACTCAGAAAAAAAATAGTTAACAGTATTTTTCTTCATATTTGAGTCACAATGGGATTTTATCTTATACAGCATATTGCTGACTTTATAGAAATTGTTAGGTTAAGTCAATATGGACTCTTTGTTTGATATTATTAATGAATCATATTTAATTGAAGGAGTTCACTCCATAGGAGTGCTTGTACAACGCAGGGCATTAGGGGCTTTTCTGGGATATAACTTTTCTGTCGCAGACAATGTGGTAGGCCTAGTTTAAGTAAAAAAAACACTGCTGCTCACAGAGGTGAATTGTTGAATAAGTGAACAAAAAAAGCAGTTTGTGCGTTTACTTATATTCAGTTATATATAATCAATAGAGCTGGAAAGCACTCAGAGATAATAGTTTGACCCTCATCATATGACTCCTGGACCATGGAAACCAACATCTAGAGTTTGGAATCACATTTCCATCATTACATTCAAGAAAAACACTCACACAAACATGTTTTCTTCTAAAGTTACTGAGCTAGACTCAGTAACTTTTGAACAAAAGTCAAATTTAATAACCTAGCTGAATCAGCATGGTGTCTAAATTTGATCCTCCATCAAGTCTGTAGGATTATTAGATGTAATAGTGAATCTTACATGAGCCCATAAAATCTAAACATTCTTGATCATCAGATCTGGAACATTACCTGAGACCAGATTAGATTTTTATGGGTGCTAGATCTTATGGGGACGTCAACGTTACTCATACATTGTAGATATTCTCCACGAAGTTTCATGCCAAAGTGATGATTCCCTCAATCCTGCTTGAGTAAATAATCCTGAAGCAACTTGGATGAGACTTGGATGAAGAGAGAACTGTCTGTAGATGTTTCGATTCGTATTTACATTTAGTTCTTTGACTAATTCTGATGTTTCATTTTAATTTCTGATGACTTTCATTGATTTCTTTGTGAATTGTTAGTTGTATATATTTTTGAAAGAATGCACTCTTGGGCCCAGTTTTGAAAAGTTTGCTTTTTCAGGCTTCGAAAAAGTTGCTCTATCGTGAACGTTAGGTCAACTACGAAATTTTTCCGAATTGTGCCGAAAACGTTGAAATTCATCAAGTAGTATGACGACTGATCGATATAGCGATTTAAGAATAAAGTGGAAAAAAATCCCCCATTTACTCCCATCCCGATCCATTCCAAAATAGAGTGAAGTTTTCCACGCTACATGTCCAAACCTTTCACTAAAATACGTTATTATTTTATGTAATCATGTTTACAGACAAACAAAACAAACCTTTAACAGCTGCAGGAAAAAAACATTTAGTCTATGCTCCTCTATTTTATCGGTTCATGACCTAATTTTGGGCTCTGTAGCGGAAAATGCCCCCCCCCAATCGTCATACCTGTGGCAGGGCGATGGACAGCTGCCTCTGGAGCGACTCCTTCTCGTGGCCCAGGTCTCTCAGGCGTAGGTGTGCCGTCCCTAGACTGTCCTGCGTCTCCCTCAGGCTCTCCAGCAGCCTCTCCCTCTCCGTCAGCATATTCACCATCAGCGATTCAAGGTTGCCTGTGCTGCCTCCCTCATCACTGCCGCCGCTGACGCTACGGTGATCCCGGTAGGCCCCCATGCCTCCCATGCCTCCCATCCCTCCACCCGTACCGCCTCCGCTCCCTGCTGGGGAAGACGAGCCACCTCCTGATCCGCCGCGCCCGTCCTCAGAGATGGTGGGCATCACCTCGCACATCATCTTGAGGCCTGGGTGTGAGAGGCGTTATCTGAGAAGCTTTTTAGCACACCTGAGAGCTGCGTGCGTTGCACGAATGACTCGTCATGAAACAGTTAGTTTGTTGCTTGGTGGTCTTTCCTCTCAGGCTTATTGGGTGAGAATCGCAGGCAAGAAACGGGAGAGTGAAATGCACAATCAGGACAGATATGTGAGCTTTGGAGTGGGGAGAAGGATCCAGTGATCAGGTGAGAAACATTGTGGGGAGACTGGGGCTTGGTGGGGTGGGTGGGTGGGATGCAGGGGTGAGAGGGAGAAGTGCAGTTTCTGTGGATGACCTCTGACCCCTGGCCCAAGCTTCAGTAAGATGTGCGAAGAACCTGGAAAGAAGAAAAGAAAGAGGAAGGGCAAGTGAGTGATACATCCTCTGGAACATCATGTGAAAATTAAAAATCCTTTTTATTCAGAATGCAGTGTAAAAGCAGAATAATGTTATAATATTGAATCTGGTAGACTTTTAAAAATTATTATTATATGAATTTAAATTGGGATTGGTACATGTTTATCATCGTATGACATCACACTTTCTTTTAAAACGTTTTGGTTCGAGACGACACTAATTGTTCATTATCTGGCTGGAGTAGGCAGAGACTTCCTTGAAAAGGTTATTGTCTGGATGGCAGCATATCTTTCCCAAAACATGTAACTTTCAGCATTAATGAAGTGTCCACATGTGTGAAGGTTACCTATGTCATGAGCTCAAACACCCTCCCAGACGTCACAGATGCTAAACTCTGTGCTAGCAACAATTTGGATGGACCATCTACTCTTTAACCCAGCACACACAACATTCCTGGTTTACAAGAACTATTTAAAAAACGAGGACTCCTCAGATAATAAAAACACTTTTCACTTCGTGTCTGATTATAAAAGTGGAAGTTTTCATCTTAGCAGGGTGTGGCGTCACGGTTGTCATGGAAATGGACCTGATATCAGACCAGCAAGCAGGCACAGTACACAGCTGGAAGTCTGGAGGAGTCGGACTGAGATTTGACCAATATTACCGGTCAACTGGAGCGTGTTGGTGGATAAGGGTCGAAACACTCCATGATGGTTGAGTACTGGACCCTAATGACCTCTTCTCCAGGTCAGGGTAACATCCATCTTTAATTAATAATAATAATAATAATAATACATTTAATTTATAATGCACTTTACATTTGGATCAAATCTCAAAGTGCTACAAAGCAAAAGCAGATAAAAGCATCAATAAAAAATAAAATAA
>VRLP01005380.1:0-37597 GCA_009660295.1 Lophius piscatorius | reverse complement strand
CGGACTAAGCTCAGCACCATGGGTGATCGGGCCTTCTGTTCTGCTGCCCCTCGTCTGTGGAATGCACTCCCTGACCATCTCAGGGCTCCACAGACGACTGACAAATTTAAAAAAGGACTTAAAACTTTCCTTTTTAGCAGAACCTATAACTTTAATTATAATTGCTGCTTTTTGGTCAGGCTTTTATATAATTATTATTTTATTTTTTTATTGATGCTTTTATCTGCTTTTGCTTTGTAGCACTTTGATATTTGATCCAAATGTAAAGTGCATTATAAATTAAATGTATTATTATTATTATTATTATAATAAACAGGTCAAGTCAGGAAGTACACATTTTTAAAATAGAAATAGTGACTCAAAATTTTCTCAACCAAAGAGTTGAGCAGGACATTAAAGTTGAACTTGTTTTCCGGAACGGGAAGCCCAGAGTCTTTTTCATCACTTTTGTGAATCAGGTCGGCAGGAAGGTGTGAAACTGATGCCAAGGCTAATAATCAAACTTTGTTCCAAAATAACCATGGGAGATAACTTCCTCCCGTAGTTGATAGAAGCGCCCGGAAGAGGCTTTTGAGAGGAAGTACAACGTCGTTGTCAGGAAATGTCACTGAGAAGATGCTTGTCAGTGGAGGTGGGGGAGCAACGGCGTTACAGCCCGATCTCTGGACATGGGGGGAAAAATGGCGGAGAAGAACCAATGGGGCGTGGGGCCCCTCAAGGTGACCGGCCCTGAAGAGAAGAGTCATGGCGGTAGAGTAGCTTCTTTGAGTCTGACCAGTGCAGACCAGTGCAGACAGGGGTCACAGGGGTCAGAGGGGTCACAGGGTTTGTCACCTGAAGAATGTAGCGATAATTAGAGGACTGATGACTCAACAGGTTTCGGAAAAGCTAGTCAACGCCTTTATCCTCGGCCGACTTGACTGCTGTTACGGTGTCTTAGCTCGTCTTCCTAAGATATCGATGAGACCCGCTGATCCAGAACGCTGCTGCTAGAGTCCTCACCAAAACCAAGAATGTGGATCATACCAGTCCGGTTCAGATGTCTCTACACTGGCTTCCTGTCTCTGAGATAATTGATTTCAAAATCCGGCTGCTGGTTCACAAAGCCCTAAACGGTTTAGGACCAAAATACACCTGTGAACTTCTGATGTGTTCTGACCCATCCAGACCTCTCAGGTCGTCTGGATCAGGTCTGCTCAGTGTCCCCAGAGTCAGAACCAAACATGGAGAGGCAGCGTTCAGTCTTCACCAAATATTTGAAACAAGCTCCCAGAAAACTGCAGGGTTGCTCCAACTCTCAGTTCGTCTAAATCTTTAATCCTATTTGTTACTGCCTTCTAATAAATTTTAAATTTTAGAAGATTCTTATTTATGTCTTTCCCATAGAACACTATTTAGAAAAACACAGAATTTCAGTTGAGGTCTAAAATTCTGAAACCGTTGGTTTCCATCTATTCTAGCTTTAATTGAATTGTTTTTAGTTAGTTTTTAACTTTTTAATCCTTCTTAATGTTTTTCAGAACTCTTTTAACCATGTCTTGATGTTCTTCTTGATGGTTTGTGTAAAACACTTTGAATTGCCCTGTTGCTGTATAAAAGAAGTTGCCTGACGTGCGTCAATAGAAACGTCACGCTATGACCGTTCAGGATGTCCAAACTTATGTCTCCATGCATCATCATGTCTGTGGGATGAAGATTGATGAGCTGCGTGATGACAGAATAACCCACCCGACAGGAAGTGAAGGCACATTTGTTGCTGTCTTTTAAAGAAGGGGGTGTGTGGGTTTGCAAACAGATGACATTTGTGTATTTCTCATCAAATCCCCCTCACCAAACTGTCTATCCATTAAGAGATTCCGTGACAGCCGGGCTAGCGTGGTTCTGTGTGTGTGTGGCCTCTGGGCCGCCATGTGCTGCCTGCTACTACAACAGTGTGGGTTTGTTTGTGTGTGTGTGTGTGTGTGTGTTTGTGTGTGTGTTTGTGTGTGTGCTTGTGTGTGTGTTTGTGTGTGGCGTGCTTACATGAGCCACCAAGCAATGTGTGACATCTTAAATTAGTCAACATTTCTGGCTGCAAAAAGCGCTCCACCCTGCCAAACATAATGCAGACAGCGTGGTGTGTTCATGTGTGGCAGAGAAAGAAGACACAACACACGCATACACACACCCACGCCGACACGGTGACTCATACATCTTAATTAGAAGCTAAGCAGGAGCGCGTTAGCATTAGCGAGGAGAGGCGAGCCTGTCACTGCGGGGAAATGAGAGGGGGTGGGTGGGGGTGGGGTGGGGTGGAGGTGGTGTTGGCTCAGCCACACACATTTATGGATACGAAGGTAAATGCATGACCTGAACTTTAATGAATTCAACACCTCAGACATCTGGATTTGTGCTTGTGTGTGTGTGTGTGTGTGTGTGTGTATGCTGTAAAGCCAGCACTCCTAACACGATGTGAAAACCCCAGCAGACCCTGTTGTTTTATTTGACAGTGTCACCGGTCTGTGGTATTTGTCGAAGTTCAGGTAACACACATACACACATGGGCGCACACACAGATGGTGGCATTTGGTCGGAGTGGTGTGGGGGTTTCGGGAGGGGCGCTCACTGACGTTCCTGTTGCTAAGGGGACAAAGTGACCTTAAACAGGCTGTGGTGAGGGCGGTACGGGGAGTTTCCGGCGACTGATCAACTCACCTTAATGTCAAACGCACAGCCGTGATGCGGGGGCACCAGCGACACCTCACTTTATCTTTTTACACGTCCAGCTATCCACCATCCCTCCTTCCAGCCTACATCCGTCCTCGCCTTCATCCTCGTTCTAAATCCACTCTTTTTTGCTTATTTTACAACCTACATCCATCTGTTCCCCAAAGATCCCTCCGTCCCTCCCCCTGCCCTCCATCCTTTGTATCTACTTTATCTTTCCTGACAACCACCTTCACTCCCTCCATGTTATTTTCTTCTCTTCTACCAAATCCCATCTTCCAACCTTCCTTTCCACCCCTTACTTCTCCACCCCTCCATTCTCTGCTAATCTCCTTTTATCTCCATCATGCTACTTCGTTTCCCAAAACTGGAATTTTCCTCGTTAGAACACACAGAGGGTGGGTTTATACCCGTTGTTATTGTCTTCCTCAGATCTCTAAACGTCCGCTAAGAAGCATCGCTGAATATCGCTCAAACCATCTGTCAGGTGGTTCTGGGATATATTTGATCACATATCCTGTGTAGCGTAAATGGTAATGTGTCCTGATATGTCCTCCACATGCAAGTCATCCGTGTCAGACGTGTTGGTTGTTATGGCAACAAGATGCCAATTGCTTGAAATGTGGAAAACATGAGGAGCACTGACGTATGTGGTTGTGGAAAAAAGTGAAGGATCGTGCCCAAACCCCTTCGGGGAAAAAAGATTCACTCCAGGAAGAACCAAATGATTCCCATTAAAACTGTGGTGTTAATAAAATTGGGCTAGATGTTGTCAAAAACAAACATTAGAAGCTAAATAAATATCTTCAATTTGTATTCTATAGTGGTTGAACCATTCTACATGCTAAAATGCGAGAGCTACTGGTAATCTGGTAATGTCCTAAACCCAAGTTTCTCAAATGGTGGTACGTATACCTTAAGGTACCATCTCACCAACCACCGAGACTAAGCAATCTACGGACGACCCGGAGGTGGGACAGTGATGGCTGAATTCAAGAGAACTGGCTGGAACTGTTTGCTGAGATCTTCATTTGCCCACCCTCCGCCTCCGCCTTTGCTGCCTATGATTAACCAAGCAGCCTGCTGGAGGCAAGCATCATCAAGCCCTCCACTAGCCAGTGGTCTTGATTAGGAGAAATTACAGTACCTTGACCTTCTGCGTGGACTACCACCTCCTCTATGAGGTCAGATGCAAAGACTCAAACCCGCTACCCCGGTTTGATGACACCCTCGGCTACATCGCTACGTTCTGCTGCAGCGTATCAGCCATTGGCCGACAATTGCATCGGTTTCCCCAACACCTCAGGGACTTTGTTTCTGGGGACAACCAACCAGCTAGGTGGGAGGATATGTAGCATGTTGGCGAGGTAGGTAGGTGGGATTTCCCAACATGCATATGAACTGTTTGCTAGGTTACTGAAAATTCGAGCAATTTGAGAAATTCACAGCCTTCTAGAACATGTTAGCATTAAGCCTAATGCTAAATGCTAATCATATTGTAGCAGTCAAATTCTTACATTGTTATGAAAGTTTTGTCGGAATAAATTTTCCGTTAATTATGTTTTAAAGTATATTTTGTGATTTCGTGACTTTGTTTTTGTTTGTTTTCTTGTGTTTTTCTAAATTTTTTATAGTTTTGCAGTAACAAACTTTTATCTCGGAGGCAATAAATATTTAGCCTGCACCTGAAAGCCTTTGTCTCACCATCAGGTGCACTTAGTGAGAAATTTGGACAGACAATAACTGGCAATACTCAACAAAACTTTTGGCTATGATGTAGCAGCAGTGCTACATCATACTTATGTTTTACAAGGTGAGCTAGCATTCACCTATTTACACAAACATTCACACAGTGATGAGTGAGACTGACCTCAGGAGCGGTAACCGTTCGTACCAACGGAACAACCAGGGGGTTCAGTATCCTGCTCAAGGACACTTTGACATGTGGACCGCAGATCGAAGCACTGATCTTCAGATAAATGGACGGGCGCTCTACCGACTGAGCTACCGTCGCCGTCGAAGAAGAGGAAGAAGTTAAGATAAAGCTTAAACAAAGCCAACAAAATACCATCACTGACTGCAACTACAAAGCAGATTAATTATTACTGCATTAACAAAAAAATAGCATGGCATGAATTTAGTGATGCATTCTAAATATTTTGCAAAATTACATTTTGCATTTTATCAGTAAGAAGTTCATGTAATAAATGAGATGCTGATGGCACTGCCGTTGGGGCGACGGTGGCTCAGTTGGAAGAGCCGTTGTCCACTTATCTGAAGGTCGGTAGTTCAATCCCCCAGCAGTCCACATATCGAAATATCCTTGAGAAAGATACTGAATTGGTGAATGAATGATGGCGTGAATGGTTACTGCTCCTCTATCATCACTGTATGAATGTTTGGGTGAATGCTGACTCGTGTTGTAAAAGCACTTCAAGTGGTTGAGCAGACTAGAAAAACACTTTATAAGTACAGTCCATTAACCATTTTACTGTATTGTATATTTGGCCTCCGCAGTGTAAGACACACAGGCACTTTATTCTTTATTTATACTTTATTAATCTTATGTACATGTATACTTTAATTATTCATTTTCTTATTGTCTTATTTCTTCATTTCTGTCCTGTGTATGTATGTATATGAATATTTATACGGCGTATGTGTATGTATGTATGCATATGTTTGTGTATATATATTTATATATGTATGTGTATATGTATATATGTATATACTGTATGTATATATTCGTGTATATGTATTTATGTATGTATGTGTGTATGTATGTATGTATGTATGTATCTGTCTGTCTGTCTATCTGTCTGTCTGTCTGTCTGTCTGTCTGTCTGTCTGTCCGTCCGTCCGTCCGTCCATCCATCCGTCCATCCATCCATCTATCTATCTATCTTTATAAAAGTATTTTTAGATTCATTAGGGGACACCTGGCTGATAATTCAAAACAAAAAGTTTGAAATATGTATCCCAAGCAATTACACTTTCACAAAAGATGTTTTAAGGAAGACTATTCCTTTGATGAATAATGCATTTTCACATCTATTCACTTCCATAACTTCCATAACAATACCCATTTATGTATTTATGCAGATTCAACAGCTTCGTCATCCACTCTCAGCAGAATCATCTGCCGCCACCACCAACGTTTGCACTCCAATGAAAGATACATAAGCTGCTAATGATCAGGGCATAAGCCCTTCGATCACATTCTGCCCGAAGAGTGTAACCGGCCAAGACTTTGTAATGTTGTTGTTATACACAATCGTCTTTATTGAATTTTTTCTCCCATCTGTGCTGAGATCAAAGGCTAACCCATCAATCTTCAGGGTCTTGTGGCTTTCAAAGCGACGTTCAAATTATTTTTCAATTGCCTTGAGTAATAGGAAGGGCTTTATTTATTTATTTTTTTTGCAACCCTCGTTTAAAAAAAACTTCAACAAGCCCAAATAATAGCCCTGAATTATGTTTTAAAAAAAAAAAGTTTATTTAAGTTCATTTATTTCAATTATTAGAGTAAATGTGACATATACAAGATAGACTTGATCATGTGCATCAAATTTGGACTAATTGGTACCGACATTTGAGAAATGATGGCCCAAAAACCTCCTCCTAATGTTAAATATACAACTGATCATTACCAAAATCAATCCAGTTCTTCCCCTCAATAAAGTCGATGTTGTTAAAGCATTTGAAAATGATCCATAAAAACTTTTTTGAGTTATTGTGTTGACACAAAAGATATATAAGGCAGCAACGGACTTAGCAGTGGCCATAACGATTCCTTTATATCCCAGGCTTTTCAGAAGGCCCGACACATTATCTTAAAAAGCTGTTTCTTTAGAACCTTTAGGTTCTAGTAAAGGGTTTCAACACATGAGAATGTTTTGTTATTCTTCAGCAACAAACCGTTGAGTTCTTTCTTCTTCAGGTACAATAATAGTAAATGTTAATAGTCTGTATTCTCACATTAGAAGGTTAAATATTGCTAACTTTACACATTAGAGCATAATATCCCTTTAAATCAGGGATGACACACAGGTGTAAGTTCATGCTTTGAGTTTCTAGATTGCTGCACGAGTTTTTAAGGAGACGCCATGTGAAGGGCGATAGAAGATTTATCACAACCGTGAAAGATTAAAACTTGTTGAGTATCTGGGTTCCTGACCAGATCATAAAAACTATTCAATGTTTTTCTACAAACCTTTCAACGCTCAGCAATTAAGGAATGTAGGGGTGAGATTTGCCACTTATTCGCTTTTTTTTTTTTTTTTATCTCAGTCATTTCCATGAACTGAGGCTCACACTTAGACTTTTCATCTTTCGAAAATTTTCAATATTTCATTCCTTTCTCTGGTGTAGATTTTTTTTACCTTTTCTGAGATGGAGGTTTTATCCATTCATATATTTCTTCAATGCGGGGGGTCTCCGGAATATTTCATCTTCTTCATCATCCATTAGCTTTTTCTAAAATCTCACCTTCATCTCTTTTCTGCCCTTCGTTTTCCTTCATCCACCTTACCCCCCTTCTACTTCCTGAACTTTAACATTTTCCATTCTTTAGCCAACTCCTCCACCCCCCGCTAAACCGGCTGATGAGCCGAGATGCGGCGCCGCTCATCAGATTGCCTGTCTCTCCTCCCTGCGTTCTTTAACACTTGTAGAAATGACCTGACACATCCAATCCCAAGTCATTACACAGATGTGCTAACTCTTTCCCTCTCTCTCACACCTACACTTAAACATTCCCATCAGCGGCCACACACACACACACACACACACACACACACACATAAGCACACGCACACAAGCACCCCATTACAGGAATCCAAATGAAGATGAATTATGCATCTGCCGGGCCGCTCGTCACAAGTCTATGGTACGGGTTCTATTTCCACACAATCGGGCTCAGAAACACGTACAACATGGGAAAAGTGGACACATCGCAAAGTGTTAAAAAAACAAAAAAAGTGTTTGTATTACCGATGCTAATCTTAAATAAACACAAGCTCATCATCTACAAACATGCTGCATCATGTTGCGTTGATAGAGCTCTTCACAGATGAGAATTTGTTCTGACACTCTCACACAAACACACACACACACACACACACACACACAAGGCCGTCATTGTTTCCACAGCTCATGTTTACCACAAATTTGAATGAAGTGCCACCCACAACCGACTCCTCCTCTTCCTCCTCGGTACCAAGGTCATTGGCCTCCCTTCTGGCTTTAGCATTCCCCTCGTCTCCTCCGTAATCCTCACTGTTTAAGCCCGAGGCACAAACACATTCTATTCAACTCGCACTGAGGGGTCTGCTAATACCCAGAAGAGTTTTTGTTTGGCTATATGTGTGTGTCGCTGAGCACTGTGTGCTTACATACACCTCTGTGTGTGTGCATGTGTGCATGTGTGTGTCTGTGTGTGCACAGTGACGTCTGTGCAGGGCTTTTGTGTTTAACGCCCATCGGTGCTTAGTATTCTCTCCGCCGTGCGTCCTTGCATCCCCAAGCTTATTCTTTGGCGTTACATTCCTCTGTCAGATGAGAATACCGGCGGCTGATGGAGAGAGGAGAGAAGAGTTGAAAGAGGGCTGAAAAAAAAAGAAGAGTTGGTGAGGAGAGGAGGGATCGAGTCACAAAATGCAGGTGGATAAAGTTTGTAAGGCGTGACTGATGTAACCTTGGTGCTGCTGTGTGCGTCCTTTTAATAGACACTCCGTTAGAGTGACTGCAGTCGTACGAAGGCTGAACGGGACAAGTGGAAGGTAAACCCCCATCTTCTCACTTTATCCAGGCTTTATGTCGTTCATATAAACCAGTAGGACATTAAACTGATACAAGTCGCACGTCGCATTCTCGCTCTTCCAGCCGGGAGTATGCTTAGTAATCACGGGAGATTAGTGTTATCCGAACGGTGAGAAGATGGCAGCTTGTAGCGCCATAAAAACAGCAGGTTTTCTCCAAGCGAAATCTAATTTGGCGTGTTCTCAGGCTGCTGCTGAAACGCGTCCCCGCCAGATGGTGAGGCTCGCAAGTTATCGTGGGAGCCGACATGCCTTCCAACGTCCTCAAAGCGAGAAGCGCAGACAAGAGTTTTAATGAAGCCGGTGAGAGTAAATCAAAAATACGGAGCCCTGATCAATGCCGTCCCTTTGCTGTCGGTAGCAGGTGAAGGTTCTGACGAGGCTGTCTGACAGATTTGCCTACCCATAACTCAAGGAGCGGAGCGGGGCATGGCAGCTCGGAACAGACCGAGCCGGTGAGTGGATCGGCTCTGAATGTCACGGCCGCATGAACGGTGATGCATTCACTGACTTAGACGTCCTGAGGATGTTCTGAAGAGTGATGGCACAGCTCAGAGAAGTGGATGAGCTACAGGCCTCGTAGTCGGCCTATTAAAACCAGAAAGTGAGATCCGTCTCTGGAGGACAAGATCCTCCACCTCACCTCCAAATCCCTCTATGCCTTTACCCCACGAGACCCGACGGACCTCCTCCATCCCTACACTCCATCCCAATAGCTGTTCATGACAGCGCCTGTTCACCACGACCTTTAACCTCAGCTCACTCTGTCAACTCTCCCATCCACTGACTTTTTATCTTATCAGCTCTTCTCTTTATTGTTGTTATTATTGTTATTTGTGCCCAACTATGTAAAGCGTTATTTAGCTCTCTTGAAAGGCGCTTTATCAATTTCAATTATCATTATTATGTTCAGATGTTTGGTTTGCATCAGTGAATCTAACAGAATCATTCCTTAGATGCCATCGCAGCACCCCGGCTCACCCTCAGCTGTTTTTGGTGGGTACTGAATATTATTTTGGTTAAATCCACATTAATGGAAAAGATGACTAACAACCCAAATATGAAAGAAATCAACCCCGCCTTTTGCTCGACATCAGCTGGGATAGGCTCCAGCCCCTGCGACCCTGAACAGGGTAAGCGGATACAGAGAATGAATGAATGAAAATATTAAAGGGTAAAATTACTTTTTATGGTTAATAACTGTGTTAAGATTGGTGACGACAGATCGCTACAATATTATTATTATTATTTAATGACATTTTTGAAGAACTTGCATGAAACTTCCAGGCTGGGGTCTCTCCTTCAGGAAATCCAGCATCCAGAGAGAGAGGGAGGTGATCCAGGCTCAGCAGGGAGAGTCCGTTTATCAGCTGCTTGGGGATGATTGTGTTGAAAGCTGAAATATTTCTGCAGAGGCCAGATGTGAGCGGGTTGAATGAAGTGTGTGGGAGAAGGCGTGGTAGCAAACTGAGGAGGGTCCAGTGAAGCATGGAGGGCATCCTTCATGTGTCACATGACCAGCCGGTCAAAGCCCTCCATCAGTTGATGATTATCTGATACACACACGTGTACTGAGATAGGTGAATGGTTGGTTGCAGTCTTCTGGGTTTCAGACACAAACACAGTTTTAGTGGACTTCCTAGCCACAGGGATGACGGTAGTCCTTCTGAGGCTGGTAGGACATCCAGCTGGTCAGCACAATCGTTGATCTCTCGCCTTGGTCATTGTCTGGACCTGCAGCTTCTTTTTTTATTATCTTCCGACTAACTTCCAGCATGTAAAAGTATAAAAATCAGAATATCAAATAACAAGACTGTGTTATTATATGGTCAAATGATGGGTTACGCTTGAAGCCACAATATATAGTTTTTGAAGTGAACTAGCCAACATGATGGCAGCATTAAGTTTGAGCTTAAACTCACATTCCCATGCAAACAAAACTCCAATCAACTTTTTTTATAAGCACACTTAAAAACAATAGTGTTGATCAAAGGGCTGTTCAATCAATTAATAGTGTTTCAATCATATAGATCGCCCTGTTATCCCATAGCCTCTTAGAAAAACACATTAATGCCCACCCTCTCCGAGGTGGGTGCACCAGCTTCAACTCGTGAACTCGAGCTTGAACTCTTGAACTCGAGCTTGAACTCGTGAACTAGAGCTTGAACTCGTGAACTCGAGCTTGAACTTGTGAACTTGAGCTTGAACTCGTGACAGAAGTTAACCTTCGTATGACAATTACCCTGAGGTTCTTTGAATTTGCATTTTTTGCTGACACACTTTCAAACTTTAAAATAAACACAAACAGGAGAGAAATGAAACCTAAATTATTCCAATTACTTGAACACCGATTACTTTATGTTTTTTGTTTGGACATTTTATTCAGTTTTTATTGTTTTATTATTTTATAGTAGATTTTATTTGGCCTTTTGTACTGCCTCAAGAGTTTCCTCAGTGCATTTTGAGAGATTCGTGATAGCGTTTGATTGTTCCTGTTTTTACACTTCCTGTTTTTATAGTCCCATTATCTAGTTGTTTTAGCATGGTATGTCGGTGAGGATGGTAATGGGTGGTCTCGTGGTTTTATCTTTTGTGTGCAGGTGGAGGTGGGTGGTAGGGGGGCTAAGGTGGTAAGAGCTATTGTTTTTATCCTGTAAAGCACTTTGCATTACTTTTTTAACACATGAAAAGTACTTTATAAATAAAGTTTGATTGATCGGGGTTATGTTTGTGGGTGCTGATATGTTTGTAAGTCAGAGTTGAGTTGCTCAGGCATTCATTCCCTATGCGTAACTGCTTTTCCTGTTCCGGGATGCAGGGGCTGGAGCCTATCTCAGCTGACATTGGGCGAGAAGCGGGTTCTCACTGGATGACTCACAAAAATACCCAAAACATGGTATTGTGAATTAAAGGAATGTTATGGGAATATAATAGTTCACAAGCATAAAATAACCTTTGAACCGAGGGTTTCATTTTTTTTAAAGCTATGACGTCGTTGAAAGTGGCACATGAAATATTTCAGATATTAGTTTGACCTTTCCAAAGTTACATTACATTTGGACAATATGGAGGAACCTGGATTTAGGATAGTCTAGGTAGATGTGAATGAAGGTCTATAACACAGGAATGGAACCATATATGAAAATCTCCCATAATTAATGCTCTTTTATCTCAGGTAACTCCATGACATGCTGCAAAGATATTAAATAATGTCAAAAGTCAAGTCAACTTTATTTATAGAGCAAACCTAAAAACAACCACAGTTGAGAAAATTGCTTTTCAAGGACAAATAAAATCAACGAGCAATAAATATGATCTAAGATACCCGAATAAAACACAGTTAAATAATTTTAAAAAAACCTAAAAACTGTGCTTGCACTAGAAAACCAAGGTATTTTTTCTTCTTCACTTTTCAACATCTCTTTGGGTCGTCCAACTGTCCAGTCGTCCGTGCATCTCTCACCTGAACAGGGGGTCTCTTCCACAGCTTAGGACCCAACATTGGAAAGGCTCTTTCACCTTTATGTTTAAGCCTGGATCTGGGAACGTCCAGCAGCAATTTTTCCTCAGACGTCGGCGCTAGCCTGGGGACTGTAAGAGCTCAGACTATAAAAAAAAAACACAGTTTCAAACCTCTTCCTAGAATACACTGGAAGCTGTGTAGGGAGAACAGTACAGGAGGAATGCGGCCGCGTGAAATGCAGTTTCACTATGGAAAATTCCTTTCTACCTGGACAGCTTTCTTCACTAAGAGGGGAAATGTTTCCTCTGCTGTTCCTTGTCTCTGCCAGACAAAGGCAGTCTCTGTGATTAAATGATACTTTCAGGTCTTCTATCAGACCCGGTGGCACATTTTTCAGAGTTCTACAACCGACGCTGGATTATGGATCACATGCAGCTTGTCTTAAATTGAGACAGTACATCCTGGCTGTCAGCCGGTGTCACAGAGGAAGTTCTGAACTGGTGCTGCAGCTGGAGTTTGCTGATTAATGACTCAGATGAGCTCCGGCTTGAACTATTGTTGCTGCTGTTTTGAGCTGCGTTGTCACGCAGGAAATGTTGCAGTGTCAAATCAGAGGCTTCAAAAAACATTGTATTTTGAAGAAAGGATTTGTCTGATTTGCATCAGGATTCCTGCAGCAATATTTTCTTTAAAAACATATTATATATCATATTCTTATTCTTTCAGAAGAAAAATGGAGCTTGAACTGAAAGAATAAAAAATTTTCCGATAGTATATCTTACTATAGATCTCTTGTTCTCTTGTTGGGCGGAGTTAAGGACTTAAATGATTGTAATGGGAGGCATCACAGTTATTTCAAATAGCCATGTTTAATTTATATCATTTGTTTTACCCCAGGCATTTTTTAACTCTGTATGGTAAAAGATGTTTTCGTGTCTTTAGAATACTTTTTTTTTGTAAAGGAAATAGAGAAATTCTGCTTTGTGTTATGTTCAGTACATTAAAATTTAATGTTAAAACCATTTTAACAATAAAAATGCATGTTATAACAATTTGTAATTTTACAATTTGTAATTTGATATGTAAAATGTACAAGGCATCAATAGTATCAAATGTGTACAGTTAAAATGTGTTTCTTAATTATAACCCTTAGTTCAAGGGACATTATTGTCCTGTTATATGAATAACATTGAAACATTACCCATAAATACACAGTGTTATTACCAAGCTATTATTTAGTTATTACATTGGTGATTACATGGTAATACATAATTAGTCCGCCGCAGATCCTTTGTGTTTTTACGCGATAAATCAAAAAGTATTTCATGGATCATTTGTAAATTTTGGATATACATAGATCTTAGTGTGAGGAAGAACTGAGATGACTTTGAAAACTGTTTGTTGTATATTTCTGACACTAGAGGACGCGTTATCTCCAAAACCTTTAAGATCATAATAACTCAACCGTTAGTCTCATTTTATGTCCAAATTTGTAGTTGGAGAAGTTCTATCAGGGGGATTGCTTGCACAATGCAGGGGATTGGGGGTTTATCAGGGATATACCCTTACTGTCAGGGACGACAGCGTAGAACTAGTTTTACTTTGTTCTTCAGAGGATGGCGATCAGTGGTGCGTCTCCCTGTTCTCTGCCAATTCCTCAATCACCTGTAAGCCCGGTGGCAGTAACACAGTCTGACGGCCAGGAGAGGAGGAAGAGGAGGGATCAAATGCACCCCAAATTCTCATTTTGTTTGGATAAGACCTGTGAGAAGCAATCCATTTGGTGCGATAACCGTAAAATTTCATCCCGTGAAGCCAGTAAACCAGTGACTGCTACAATTTCATGATGATCTCCGGGAGCAAAACAGAACCCAGAGGTGGTTTATTCCAGAATAAATAACAGAAACATGTACAGAAAGCAGTATTAGTTCTATGTGTGCATGTGTGTTCAGAGTGTGTGTGCGTATATACTCTACATAATATAGTATAGTGCATTATAGTAGAGTATAATATAGTTTGGTATAGTATAGTATAATATAATATGGTACATCATAGTATAATATGGTATAGTATGCTATAATTATAATAATAATAATAAATTGGACTCATGAAGAGCCTTTCTATGAACCCAAGGACCCTTAGTATAGTATAGTATAGTATAGTATAGTATAGTATGGTATAGTATAGTATAGTATGGTATAGTATAGTAAAGTATAGTATACTATAGTTTAGTATAGTATAGTATAGTATAGTATAGTATAGTATAGTAAAGTATAGTATACTATAGTTTAGTATAGTATAGTATAGTATAGTATGGTATAGTATAGTAAAGTATAGTATACTATAGTTTAGTATAGTATAGTATAGTATAGTATAGTATAGTATAGTATAGTACATTTATGGTTATAGTATAGTACAGTACATTTAAAGTATAGTATAGTACAGTACATTTATAGTTATAGTATAGTATAGTACATTTATAGTATAATAAAGTATAGTACATTATAGTATAGTATAGTATAATATAGTACATTTACAGTATAGTACATGTATAGTATAGTATAGTGTAGTATAGTACTGTATAGTATAGTATAGTACATTATAGTATAGTATAGTGTAGTGTAGTATAGTACTGTATAGTATAGTATAGTACATTTATAGTATAGTATAGTATAGTGTAATGTAGTATAGTACATTTATAGTATAGTATAGTACATTTATAGTATAGTATAGTATAGTAAAGTATAGTAAAGTATAGTATAGTACATTTATAGTATAGTATAGTACATTTATAGTATAGTGTAGTATAGTATAGTGTACTATAGTACATTTATAGTATATTATAGTATAGTACATTTATAGTATAGTATAGTACAATATTGTATAGTATACTGTAGTAAAGTATGCATAGTATAGTATAGTACATTTATAGTATAGTATAGTACATTTATAGTATAGTAAAGTATAGTACATTTATAGTATAGTATAGTAAAATAGAGTGCATTATTCAATAAATAGTATAATATGGTATATTATTGTATAGTACATTGTAGTATAGTATAGTATAATATAGTACATTTACAGTATAGTACATGTATAGTATAGTATAGTGTAGTATAGTACTGTATAGTATAGTATAGTACATTATAGTATAGTATAATATAGTACATTTACAGTATAGTACATTTATAGTATAGTATAGTATAGTATATTGTAGTGTAGTATAGTACATTTATAGTAGAGTATAGTATAGTACATTTATAGTATAGTATAGTATAGTACAGTATAGTAAAGTATAGTATAGTACATTTATAGTATAGTGTAGTATAGTATAGTGTACTATAGTACATTTATAGTATAGTATAGTATATTACATTTATAGTATAGTATAGTGTAGTACAATATTGTATATTATACTGTAGTATAGTATAGTATAGTATAGTATAATATAGTATAGTATAGTATAGTATAGTTTAGTATACTATAGTATAGTATAGTGTAGTATTGGTAGTAATACTCTTGTACCTGGTAACAATAAAAACAGCTGGCCACCAACGAGAGACATGAAAGTAAAGATCTAGAATCGGAGGAAAATCAAAAGGCATCCAAAAACGTAAGAAAGTGAAAACAGGAAGTAGTAAAGTTACACCCTTAGAGGGAAAAACAGGGGTTTGTATCGGAGGAGCTGCTTCAGAAACGTCGGCCTGCTGCCAATTTAAAGCTGGGTGCTGAGCTCAGTTTTAATTACAAACTCATATTGTTAACAGATCAGTGGAGCAGAGGGAAGTGAGGATGTTTCAACAAGCGAGACATTTCATCAGGTGTTGAGTGGGAGCTGTTTGGTCACACAGCCAAACTTGTGTTTTCTGTTTAGAACAAATGAACGTGAAAGTGAGTAAATTCCAACAACAATTTACGCGAACTGCCTGAAAATATTACGAGCTCCATTTTAAGAATGCAAATGCAAAGATCAGAGTTATTTTATATGGATCAGTGCAAAGTGCAAAAGAGCTGAAGTGTGGTTCAGAATGGAACGTGTGCTTTTGTAGGAGTTCTGTGTTCGGAGGAGGTATCTACCTCCTGGGCTGGAGACGGGATGCCAGTTTCCCTCCATCTTTAATCTGCACCACAACAGAGATGATGGACCGATGGACCGATGGACCGTCAGATCGTGAACTCTGTTTGTCTGATCCAGCTCTGAAACCACTTTTGATACCTTGTTACACGTGATTAACTCTTGTTTCCTTCCTCCTGCAGTGACCTCTGGGTCAGCTGCAGTCACACCACTCCTGCATCTGAACGCCTCCTGGACTGGACCTCCTAGACTGGACTGGACTGCAGTTTCACGCCTCCAACGTCTATTACCGGACCTGCTCAGCCCAACTCTAGCAGCACCCACTCCTGACTCCTCCCAGCCTCATCCGTCTCTGACCACCGCAGTGAAGATCTTATTCACATGTCAGCTTTCAGCACTTTGTCCTCTGTTTCCTGCTGTTTGCATCTGGGTTCAAGTTCTAGCCGTTAACAAAACAAGTCTCTTAAAGATGTCAGTAATTAACCTGCAGCAAACTTTCCACAATTCCTTATTTCTATCCTGCGCCGCCATTCTGCCAGCATGCATTAAAAGCCTGATGGATGGACTGTGTCTCTTTGCCTCTGTAACAGCGGCGTAGGTAGTAACAGAGGTGAGTTGAACACCTGTGAGGCGGAAAGGTAAAACGGGGGCAGGGGTTTTTGACAAAAGAAAAACTTTACAAGCAGCCAGTCACAGTCAGAGGCCAACATTTTTTCTCTCCAAATAATGGGGCGGCTGAGTCCCGGCACAGTCTACATGTCGTAGGGTCCTGGAGCAAGACCCTAAAACTATATCTCACCAGGCGCTTCAAAGTGGTCCCCCACATCTCCCTCAGGGTAGGTTCGAATACAGAGATCTAATTTCACTACGTTGTATTGTGTGTAGTATAGAGTAGAAAACATTCGACGTTGATTTCCTTACAGTGTCTCCTCTGCTGGTCCTGGATGAGATGAACAGTCCTGTGTCCTGGGCGACAGAGGTCTTCCTCAGTCTCTCTGTGGACCAGGACAGAGACAGCTGTTTGACTCTGAAGGGGCTCCTCTGCTCCATGAAGGTGCTGAGTAAGGGGTGAGGAACATTGTCCATGATGGATAACAGTTTACTGACCGTCCTCCTCTCTGCTGCCAACTTTATTAGTCCCCGTTGTTGGATTAATAAAGGTTTATCTTATCTTACAAGGGAGTCCAGCTCCAAATCAACCGCAGAACCAGCTCTCCTCAACAGCTAGTCCTCTTCTTGATGCTGACTCCACAGAATGCCTCATCTTTTAGGAGACGGAAATGTTTTTTGAAGGACCCCACTGTTCTCTGGAAATAGAGGCGGCTCGTCTACTTCCTGTGAACGATGTTAGTTTTCACTGACCAGTCCAGTCCGTAGTCCAGATGAAGTAGCGGCTACTTTTATGACGTGACAGTTTCTACGTCTAGGACCAGTTCTGGAGGCTCCTTATCCTCCAAGCAGAGGATGAGATCATCTACCATGTGACACCGAAATAAAATGATTGCATTTAGCCGTGTTAATCCATTGCGCCACCTGATGCTGTTCATACATCAGTGTTTTTCTTAAAAAAACTTTTGATTATTTTTGCAGTTACGTAGCACATGATCTATGCAACAAAAAAAAAAATTGGTTAATTTTTTAGACTTATAAAATAAAAAATAATAAGGTGGTTCAAAATCTCAACTAAATTTAAAATAACTCTTGATGTAAAAAAATCTTAAATAATTAGGAAATATTTAGAAATTAAAAAAAAAATGTGGCCCTAAATCATCTTCCTTACATTTGAAATGGGGATACTGAATAAAAAAAATTCTTTTTTTTCTTCAGCTTATTCATTTATTAAAGTAAAATTATCTTAAGAATCATTTTAAAACAATCTCACATAACCACTGCAGTACCCCCAAGGGCAAGTATTTGAGAATATACTGTATATATTTGACATTTGAGAAACGCTGTCATCACATCAAACCACTTTAGCCTATAGAACGTTGATGTCTGTCTTTAAATTCACACACCTCAGTGGTTCTGCTCCAGTGTGGTTTTGTTCGGTGTAAACAAACAGGTATCGTATAAGCGGGTCTTTATCGGGGTTTCTGTTGTCGCAGGTGAATGTAATGTTGACCGAAACGAAAATCAATCAAAATCCTAATATTTATCAATGCTAATCAAAATGTCTGCATGCAAACGCTGGGAAACCTTCTCTTCTTCACTCCAAATCCTGAGTTCTCAATATCAAGATAAATCTAAATAGACACAAGTTTCCTTTTACAAACAAAAACAGGGACATATGGGTTAGCACGTATGTTTGCGTCGTCACCACATCTGCCTAATCTATGAGCAACCAATCCTCCGTCCTTCTGTGTCATCGTAAATTAAGTCTATTTCTTGTCACCTTGCCTCACACAATAATCCTGACAGTGAAACAAATACAGAATAACACCTTCCTTCATGAGGGGAAATAATCCAGGCAGGAGATTTACACATCAGCAGTTCAGGGGGAAAACTTTCAAATCTGCAAAATCTGAGGGTTTTTTCTCTGCATTTAGGCCATCAATGCAAATTTAATGTCATAAAATCACATTGTGATGAGGATCAAAGCCAATCAGCAGTTCCGCCGAATTACTGCGCATTACGAGGCTCCCCAAAGAAAACCTGCTCCATCAACAAAAACAATTCCTCATTTACAGAAAGCGAGGCTCCTCCGCCCCTCCCCCCCCTCAGGTAAACACAGACCGCCGCCTGATGGGGAAAGGGTTGTGTGTGCGATAGAGAGAGACAGAGAGAAAAAAACTCCCAACGGAGGTATACACACATCCGCCATAACATTACAACCACTAGGTGGGTTTAGGTTTAGGTTTGGACAGCCTGATTCATGCATGCTGCATGTAAAAGACCCTTTCCGAGAGAAAAGTCCGTTTCCGAACGAGATTTCATTCCTCTGCAAGGAGGTAAACACTAAGTCCTTTCGGAAAGCCTGTCCGATAGTTGGAAAAGATTCACAAGTCATGTTAACAGGTGTCCGACATTGCAATTCGGAAAGATTTAATTCGGATTGGAGAAAAGGGTCCCATGTAAACATGCCTAGTGTCAGGTGAAGCTGATTATTACCTTGTTATAATGGCTTCGGTCAGTATGTGGGGTATTTGAGGCAGAAAGGGAACATTTTATCGTGGAAGTTGATGTTCCACTGCTCCTTCAGAGATGAGTCAAAATGCAGAGGTCTAATTTCACAATGCGGCGTAGGCCGAGTTATTATATATATATATATATATATGATTCTCATTGGCCACTCAGTTGGATCCCATATAACTATTCGGTGGTATCATGTAATCTCCCAGTGTCAGACAGTCATGTTTATTTTTCACACAAGGTTTTAATCATGTTCTGATTGATCTTTCAAAACAAAAATAGGCGACACCTGAGGAATAGTAAATGGCTCAGATGATGCCCGAATGGGCCCAAAAAAAAGCCTATTTGGCTTTATTACCATCAAACGTGACGTTTATGATATTTACAAACTCTGCGATGGTTTGTAATTGATTTTATTCTGCAGCATTCTGATTTTATAGTGGATATTATCTCTAAAAAAGAACTCATATCATATTATGTGTTGATGAAATCTCTATCATTTATTTATTGTCTCTGTCACAGTAGCATCCATACCGATGTTCACACCTCTGCAGAAAGAGTTACCACAATCATTCATGTGTTGGACTCAATCCAATCTGGAACTTGGGCCTCAGCCAGCTGGCCTACAGGCAACTAAATGGGGACAAAAAAGTAAAATAAACAGATTTGACAGAAAAACATGCATGTATTATTTGATAAAAATGATGAATGAGCCCCAATGAAGACATTCATGCAAAAAACTACCCAACAACCTGAGACGCCTCCAACACAGCTGGAGCAGAAAGGTTCTTGGTTATAGGTTGAAACCTTATAAAGGATGATGGATTCATTCTGTGGATGATGCTGCATGAATGGACAATCTCTCTCCCTCGCCATCTCTCTGTCCCTCTCTCTCTCTCCCTCTCTGTTGCTCCCTCTCTCCTTCTCTCCCTCTCTCTCTACCTCTCTCTCTCCCTCTCCATCTCCCTCCCTTGCTTCTTCTCTCTGTCCCTCTCTCTCTCCCTCTCTGCTGTTCCCTCTCTCCGTCTGTACCTCTCTCTCACCCTCTCCATCTCCCTCCCTCGCTTCCTCTCTCTCCATCTCCCTCGCTTCCTCTCTCTCCATCTCCCTCTCTCCCTCCCACTCTCTCTGACTATCTCTCTCTCTCTCCCTCGCCATCTCCCCTTCTCTCTTCCTCTCTTTACCTCTCAATCTCTCTTGCCCTCTCCCTCACTCTCTCTCTCCCTCTCTCTTTCTCCATCTTTCTCTGTCCCTGTCTGTCTCTATCCCTCACTCTCCATCTCCCTCTCAATCTCTCCCGCTACCTCTCTCTCTCTATCTCCCTTTTTCTCTCTCTCTCCCTTTCTCTCTCTCCTTCTCTCTCAGTCTCTCTCTCTCACACACACACATTCTCTCACTAAGACACAGTCCAGGTATGAGGCAGACTGAGCGAACACACACGTTAACCTGCTTCCATTCACTTTGGCCACGTTTGAAGGCGAAGATATGACTTTGTCTCCGGGACTTTTATCACCCTCAGAAACAGTGGCCCTCAAAACCTCATATGAAATATAAATGTGCTTTGAGTGCCCGCCACACTCAATAATAATGTTCTCGTTTAGAAGGTCTTCACAGAAAAATGAGGACACGAATTTCAGGGCGATAAAGTAATACATTACAGAGAAGGTTGGTCGGAAACGGGTCCCACTGAGAAATCGAACACCAAACAAGCTTGTGAGAGGTCCTAATCCATCCACACCTGACAGGTGAGGCGCATTAACACGCTTTAAACAATGTGATTAATGCAGAGATGTGCCTGGGGCTGGTCATGATGAAAGGTCACGCTAGAATATGCAATCTTGTCTTGGAAAGGCATTTCTTAGGCACTGACAATATTGACGACACACGCCTGCTGACATATGTGCAATTTTGGTTACAGATTTCCCAGACGAGCTAAATCTGAGCATCAGTACTCAGGCCATGTCAGGACTGGGAGGTTAGCAGCTTTCTGCTGTTGTGCACAGAGCTTTCTGACATGAACGAATCATCATGATGCAACATGAGCGGATGGATAACCTTAACAATGACCTTCAGGATTTCATCCCGGATTTGACTGTTTCTGCATTCACGTAAGCATCGATAATGGACCCATGTTTACGATTCATTCCTATAAGAGTGCCCGTACTATCGCGCCGCTGCCACCCGTCCTTCATTAAAGTTGATGACTCCCTTTGGTTGGATGGATTTGCTTATTAAAATTAATTGAAAGAATGGATGAATGATTGTATTCCAATCGGTTATTTTTTAACTCAAGAGCTACCTTCTTCTAATATGCTAATTCTTATTTTAGCCTGTTTTTTTGTGTTTTTCTTAATACCCACGGCCCGACTGGGAATCTGGAGTACTGGCCATTTTGCAGGTCTATAACCCCCACTATAGGAAAACTTTAAAGGTAAACCTGTAGTTTCTACGAATTTTGAATTAAGTTCCATCCATCCAATTTTTTCTTCTTATTCAGGGTCGGGTCGTGGTGGCAGCAGAAAAAGTTTATTCCAGACGTCCCTCTCCCCATCGACACTCTCCAGCTCATCCTTGGGAATCCCGGGGCGTTCCCAGGCCAGATGAGATAAATTTTCCCTCCAGGAAATTCTGGGTCCACCACTTGGTCTCCTCCCACTTGGTCGTGCCTGAAAAACTCATCATCAACCTTGAAAGGAGGAGCTCCTCTACTCTGACCCCTTCTCCTCTACTCTGAGGTTGAGCCCAGCCCCCCTATGAAGGAAGCTCATTTCATCCGCTTGCATTCTCGACCTCAATCTCTCTTTTATCGCTACCCAGAGCTCATGACCGTCGGTGAGGGTTGGAACATAGATGGGATGGTAAACTGAGAGCTTCATCTTTGGAATCATCTCTTTCCACAACGGGCCGATACCACGCCATCATTACTGCTGATGCTGCAACCAAACCGCCTCATATCTATCTCATGGTCCATTTTTTCCCACCACTTTAGAACAAGAATCATGTTCATCACGTGGTCATGTGGTCATCCGTATGTCCCTTGGGTTCCTTCTGGGTGTGATATATTAGTAACTTGTGCGCCCAGGAGATCCTGGGTTTACCTAAGGCTATGCTGTAGACTGATTGTTCTCTCTCTCTGCTTCTCCAGCAGGAACCAAACATCCAGGTTTTCTTATATAACCTTGAGTTGGATTATTTCCGACAGTTCTAGACCTCAGACCACCCTCTCGCACGAACATTCTCCACCCGCCTGACTTTACTGACTGCTCACTTCCATTACGAAAAAAAGTCTGTTAATTTGATCTCATTTGGTTCGATTTGACTTAGAAAGGATTTTGTTGATTATTAATCATGATTTGTCTCCTGCTGTTGCTGCAGCCGCCTGAACTAGATCGCAGCGCATCCTTCTCAAACATCAGTCCCGGTGAAGCATCAGCACCTCAGCCCAACGAATGAAGGAACAACCCGTTCAGGAGGTCATGGTGTCATCTGGATAGTCCAGAACAACATGATGTGAACTCACTGCATAACGTATCTGCAGTCAGAGGAAGCCGGCGGGTTTCAGATGATGTGAAAGTGATTTGATGAAGTGTGTGAGGGTGTGAGGGTGTATCCTCAAAAAAAGCCCCAAAGACCCAGGCAATTCCCCTGAATTCTTCTCGAATGAAATTTTGTATGCACCAAATTTGGACAATATTCGACGCCGGCGTGAAGAAAGTCGTGTCTGAAAAACAATAGTTTTCATGAAAAAGCTCCACTTAATGAGTAAAATATGATAAAATAAAATGTATAATTTCCCAGGTATCCTAGAGTTCATTCACAGGCACCAAATTTGAACTAAATTGGACAAATGGTTAAGAAATCATGGTCCGAAAACTTTGGGACTTAAAGTTCCCCCAAGTTTTGGAAAAATGCAACCGACCGCTCCCAAAATCCATCCAGTTCTTCCTCGCACTAAGGTCTGAATGGGAACAGAATTTGAAAACGATCCATGAAACAATTTTTGATAAATCCTGTTTAACAGGAATCATCTGCGTCTGCATTGACTATCCCATAATATCCCTGACTTTTCGGGGGTATAATAACGATACAACATGAAGCAGGAACATTATAACATTATAGTGAACATAACATCACTTCAAGAATGGAACATGAACCGCGGCCTTTTCTGAAAATAAATTTTGAAATGAAGACGTGCTTAAATTCACCTCCAGTCTCCTCCTGCGGCTCTGAGGAGCCCATCTGATGTGTGCAGGGGTGTGAAGCTCCTCCACATCAGCCTGCTGTCATTTGCATATGATTTAATGGAGGTAAACACTGTGGACGTTTCTGCATAATGACGCAGCACCGCTCATAGTTTTACAGACAGAAGGCTTACCAGCACATCATCTCCGCTGTCCTGGTGCCTTCAGATGTCTGCAGGAGTTTAATGAAGTGTAGCAGAAACTTTTCATGCCGTATAAATCTGCTGTGCAGAACCGAGGAACTGACATTACTTTATAACGGAGGATGAGAGATGCCATAAAAGCCCATATTTAATGCGGCGGGAACAGTCCTACCCTTTTTAAGTGAACCGTGGTCTGGTGTGAAGCTTTGCCTCTGGTGTGGAGATAAAACAATTACTCTTTAATCTGCTGATCATGCACTTCCACCAGAATTCCTAGTCATGTTTTAAATGAACCCGATCTGGACCTGCACCAAAAAATCATCGCTTGTATCGACTCATCAGAATTTTTCGATGTAATTATATCTATATATAAGTTGGGGATATTATGGAATCATCTTGGCTGCCGCCGCAGATCAATCATGTCAACCAATACCTTAAGAACTTTTTAGTGGATCATATTCAAATGTTACACCCATATAGACCTTAGTGCGAGGAAGAACTGGATTGATTTTGGGAATGATCACTTCTTTTTTTTTTATCGACAAATGTTTCCAGGTTATTTCTCAACTGTTGGTCCGATTTAGTACAAATTTGGTGCGTATGAATCGACTCATGGACATTTATCTTGCATTTGTCAAGTTTTACTCACTAGGGGGAGGTTTTCAATGAAAAACACTTTTCTGACATAGCCTCCTAGTAATTGGTCTGATTTAGTCCAAATTTGGTGCGTATGAATCGACTCGAGGAGGTCTGTCTTGTAGATATCATATTCTACTCTGATAGTTTAGACTCTTCTTCTTCTTTTTCTTTCAGCTGTTCCCTTTCCGTGTTGCCAAAACGGATCCCCTGTTTCCATCCGTAGGCCAAAGCTCTGCCGACTAACTGTACAAGTGACAGAGTTTGTTAACCTTGGCTGGATTTGGCTTGGGTTTTATGCCGGATGCCCTTCCTGACGTGACCCTCCCCATTTATCCGGGCTTGGGACCGGCACCAGAAGTGTACTGCCTTGTGACCTCTTTGTGTTTGGCTTACTTTGATATTTTAGAGTAAATAATCTAAATATTTTTCTCATTATAGAGAGATTTCTTATGAAAAACACGGTTTTTCGAAACATAACTTCACATTTAATTTGATTTCAATCAGGGGTACAACCAAGGGAGTGGGGGCTTTTTCGGGGATATACCCTCGCTATCAGGGAATGACAGCGTTGGTCTAGTTCTATGGGTTATTTCAAACCGAAGACGGAGAAGGAGAACTCCATTATTCAACAAGAGATTTTTGGGTAACTTTGAGGAGAGTTTTTTTTGCCCAGCTAAATAAAACTCATCTTTTTTAGGTGTATATTTATAGTTTCCTGATATATTGTTGAAGTGTAGTAGACTATGTCCTTTCAAAATGCTAATGAACGTCTGGCCCATCGAGATGAAAGAAGTTTTGTCCGTATAAAATACCAGCCTTTGCACAATTTTGTGCAAATTAGTTCAAAAGTTTTTGTGCAGTTTGAGAAAATGTCAAAAATAATGCCCAATTATGCAAAGTTAAGGAAAAATCCCAATATGCCACAAAACGTAGTCATGCCTGAACAATGATCCACCTCACCACAAAGTCTGGAAATTACTTATTAGTTTCCTGTGTAGGCCTGCTAAAGAACCAAAACACAAACAATCTAATTAACAAACAGGGGTCGAAGTACACGCTCCTACTTGGGTGAGGTAATAGAGAGGTGTGTATAATCTGTGTGTATGTGCAAGAATGATTTTCAACATGTGAGCAAAAAGTGTGATTATTTGACTCATCAGTGTAAAAGTGTTGAGAAAGTTTCTGCTGAGCTCTTACAGAGTGAATGCCTGAAGTGAAAATGAGATGCAGTAATAAAAATAATAATAATAATAATAATAATAATAATAATAATAATGCCACACTTTGTGGCTTACATTAAAAAGTCAGACTGAACACACAACTGACCTCAGAAACAGAGAAGAATTGATCTACTATCGATCCCTGGGTTTGATTTCCATTGATCTAGTGGGTCCACATTTTTATAACCTGATTAGCAACCACCGACCAAACCCAGAAGAACTACATCTCCTCTTAAAGGCATCCAAATAAGATTTGACTTAAAAACTGGGAATGGTAGTTGTTTGTAAAAAAGATCACGCGCTCCATGGGCCAAGACTTTTAAACCACCGTGTCTCTAATTTATCACAGAAATGGCACCAAGCAGTTATTACTTCACCTGTGGGACGTCCAGGAAATGGCTTTTAAACATTCTGAATCCTTGTTTCCTCCAGACTTCTGGAACTAGAGGCCAGTTTGTAAGAACTTTGTAAGAACTGGTATTGTTTTCCAGAACTCCATTTTCCTCAGAGAACATGCAAAACAGGAAAAAACAAAAAATAAATGAACCCACATTATGGACTTATTTAAACAGTGAGGGTAAATGTCCGTTGTTTTAGTTTAAGTTTTTTTTTTTGTGTGTGTTTGTTTTGTCTTTGTTTTTTGTTTTTTCCATAAAACACTTCACAATCTCATAAATATTCAAACAAAAACTGGCTTCTAGTGCCTGAATCACCGATTCCTGATCCTAGACCAGCTAGGAATTGGTTCAAATCTCCTACCTGACCTCTTACCCATTCTTTGACTCGGAACCGCTTCCATGTGGGCCACTGGCACGAAATCCTGAAATGTCATTTGATGGGAAATGGGAATGTTTAGAATAGTGTCGAATCGGAGGCTTTTCACGGACTTTCACATCACAGGCTGCATGCTGTCGATACCGAAGCAGAATTGGAGCCACCAAAGATAATTTGAACACTTTTGTTTATAACGTGTTATAGAGCAGAAGCTACAAAGGTGGGGAAAAAATTGATTTATGAATGAGTGGAAATTGACACACGCCAGCAAAGCTTGGTCCATAGAAGATGACATCAAAGTCGCGTGGATTCCAATATGGCTGTCCAGACTGAGATCGCATTGCAAAAAATCAAAGGTCAAAGGGAGGACCACATGTGGAAGAGGCTCAAATAAGAACTGGAACAGATCAGATTCCATGTGGTTTGTGCTGCCCACACTGGCAGGAAAAGTCCCATATCAGCAAAAAGTCCAACCTGGACCACATTTTTCCTGCAGTGTGAACGCAGTCTGAGGGTCCAGACGAATCACGTTCTAGGAAGTCCATCAGCACGTCAAGGGTTAGGAGGTCACCAATGTACCAAAATCCCCAAAAAGTCTATAATAGCCTTTAATGGATTTCTTTATGCATGTTACAAGATCCCTGACTTCAACTTCAGCCTTTGCCAATATATCAGATCTGAAAGTTGTTGTACTCTGTGTGTGTGTGTGTGCGTGCACGTGTGTGTGTGTGTGCAGGTGGTTACAGCCTTTATGAAGCACGTTATGGGCCATGTAAGTGGTTGGACGAATGGCTGGGACTTGATTGATGCTGGCTGGAGCGTCTCTAATGCTGTCTGGCCTGTAGCACACTGAATGTGACATTGGTTTGGTCTGAGGAATATTGATCTCGAATGCTTCTTGCAGAGGGTAGATACGGAGGGCTGTATTGATGTTCGCCATAGTTCTCATTTCAAGCTCATCTCATCCCGGGTCTGTGTTTGTATGTGTGTGTGGGAGAGTGTGTGTGTGTGTGTGTGCATGGCTGCAGAAGCGCCGGGGGCTACCCGAGTGTGAAATCGTGTGACGGTTCCTCCATTGCGCTTCATTTAGCCACACATCGGCCATCTCTCATTCCTGACAAGTTGCTTAACTGCTCCAAAATGCAAGCGCCTCGGGGCGGGGTGGTGATGTAGCCCTGTCAGTGTACAATGAGGTGTGTGTGTGTGTTTTGTGTGGGGGGGGTGCTAAAGTGGGAGTCTAATAAAGCCAGCAGCTGCCATGGAAACCAGGGCAGAGGCTAACTCATCCTCTGTGTCTAGAGACCCATCAGGGCCTCGGCTATGGTTCAAATGCACACACACACACACACACACACACTTATACACACGATTGTGTACCAAAGGCATGGAAAATGACTCTTAGAGGGAGACCTCTCTTACACACTCACACACACACAGAGCAGAAGAAGAGCCGTGAAATAATCTGTGGCACCACAAGAAATAAGGAAGCAGGATGCCTGTTTAATGGCCACTGTGACACGGACGCCTCACACACACAAACACACAAACACACAAACACACAAACACACACACAGACACACACGCGCACACACACGCACACACATACACGCTGTGCTGGTACTCCAGCAGCATGACATGGGAGTCTAGATGGCTTAGGAGGCTCAATACCCGGCTGTAATCCTCTCCCCTTCCTTATCAAATGTGTGTATAGGTGTGTATACTATTGTGTAAGTGTGGGGTTGTGTGTGTCTAAAATAGGTAGATAAGAGTGACAGCGTGCTCACGTTGACATCATGACAGCAGCATTCTCCATTGACAGGTTTATTGCATTTCTAATCTCTGTTTACATAAACCCTCAACCCTCACACACACACACACACACCCACACACCCACACACATACACACACACACACACACACACACACACACACACACACACACCCACACACACTCAAGTGCTTCATCATCCTTCCCTTCCCAGTCTCACAGACAATGAAAAGGGCAGAGGAAGCCAATCAAAATGATCTCTAATAAGAATTACCCATCAGGCTCTGGGGTGGGGGCGGCCAAGCTGGATAGCTCGCTATAGTCTCAGCTGACATTTATAAAATGAATTGCCGGCCGCACACCGGGGAAATAGTTTTCACATTATGGGATGCGGGTTCTCCCCCGATCTTGCTGGTGACAAATCTCATCTGGCTGCTGCAAAGTGACACGCCAGCAGAAAATGAGATGACTGCAATTGAAAAGTGTGATCGAAAGGAAGATGTCGGCGAAGGTGACGCTGATCGCCACTCTGGGTGTTACTAAGGTGTCAGGAAGACAAGCAGAGATGACAACAGTTAGGGGGGGCTGACCGACCTGTTTCCTTGACTGGACTGCAGACGCAGCTAAGCCAGAGGAAATGAGACTGAAGTGACCCCGGTGGGATTATCGGAGGAAGATGAGGAAACAGAGGACAAGACTAAAAGGTGCAGCCCAAAGATCTCAACGAAGAATGTTGCTGCCTGCTCTCTCGTCTCGTACTTCTGCTGAACAGATCAAGCAATGAGCGTATTCACATCGGCTTTGTGGGCCCTTCCCCTACCTCCTCCATCAGGCGAAGAAAAGCTTTTTCTGCCCGTTCGCCGTGGAAAATCGAGGCATATTCAGGCGGTTCTCACTGAGGCAGAAATCTCAGGGGGGTTGTAACGCCTACAGTGTGGAACAGTAAATGAAAATGGCACCCCACAGCCCTGAACTCACAGCGAGAACAAGGGAACCCACCCACCAAAGCTTTATTGAAAAAAGAAGAAACTTTTAGAGAAGGAGTCTCCTTTCGGAAAAAGTACAAAGTAGATCAGAATAAATATCAGCTGAGTCAACATGGCTCAAGAAAAACAGTAAAGTAGATATTAGCTATTCAGGGAAGGGCCTCATTGGTACACTGGAGCATGGTGGGTGGGTTAGGATGCCCCAAAAGGATACAAAGTCCTGATCTTTGAGCACTGGGATAGGCTGCAGTCTCTGAAAAGGATAAGCTGTTACAGAAACTGTGTGGGTGTTCACGGGAATTTTCTCAGCTGGGAAGTCAATTTTCTAATTATTCTGACACACTTTAAAGCTTCTGAAATATGCGTGAGTCTGTGGAAAGGCAATGACAAAATACCGGCACACTGTCACGGGACTTTAAAATGGCACTAACTTTAACTTTTCATGGCCGTGCTGCTAGAACCCACAGCAGACCTGCTCACACTAAGTAAACATAAAGAATCAGAAGGTAATGAAAAACATCGTTCTCGGTTTCAGATTATTAGAAACTGATGAAAATACCATCATTTTGAATATCTTACTCTATGTCTCCCTAAGCGCCTCCAAGCAGCTACACACTGCTACTGTGTATAACCCTATTCACACGGGACATGTACTACCTGAAGCGATTTAGAAATCATTCACACGGGATGCAGGAAGTCGGTATTTTACCAACTTTGTTCCCATGGATAGTAACTTCCTTTGGTTCTTTGCCCTGTAGGGGCCTTCCAGACACAACGCTCCCATTTATCCTGGTTTGGGACCGGCACTAGAAAGCCGGTAGCCTTAGGATGCACACTGCATTTCTCTCTTTCAGCCACGCCCTCTTTTGCCTGGGATTCGAACCCTGCGTTGCGTTTTTTCTCCGTCCTGGTCGCTCCTGCATGCTTTGTTTTTGCTGCTTTGTCGTTTTAAATGGGATTTGAAGATTGAAAGCTACTGAATGGCTCTTTGTTATTGATAATCAGGAGATACGCTCTCCTTCCATTCCAGAAACTCCTGCAACTAAACTCCACCTCCTTCCGTTCTACCGTTGTCCTTGTGAAAAGGATCTGTGGCGTCATAGATGATCTGGTGTTCTCTGTCGTTTCCGTGTTTGACTTCCTGTCTGGTTTGATCTGCTCTGTTGAAATTGACGCATCTTCCGTCAAAAATAGAGCGGACGCGTATTTGGTGCGGAGCGTCGAGCCGCTGCTGGGAGGCGCCGCGGCACATCTGGTGGAATCACACACACTGTTTTGAATGACAGCCAACGGGATCGGCGACCGTGGCGCAGCCATAACGCAACGCAGCACTTCCAGTGGAATCAAGCTTTAACCCACTGAGCTATCCAGCTGCGCTGCTAGAAGGTGCTATTCCCATGGATATGATGTCAAAGTTCTAGGTGAGACCAGCTCAGCTGTCACCACTGAGAGGTGTGCATCGTGCAGGCGGGGGTTCTGAAGGTCAGATGGAGGAACAAGCAGATGGAGTTAACCGTTTGCACAGGCTTCACCTCCCAACCTATTTATCTGGGTCAACCCTTTACCTGAATTGGACGAGAACCCGCCCCATGTCCCTCTGGGTTCAACCCTGAACCGCCATGCACTCCGCGAATCCAACCCTTCAATGTCTCTGGAGTTGATGTCCCACCAAACACAGTTCTGTGTCAACGGCGAACAGTGGATTCTCTCGGCTCGTGCGTCGGTGAAGAACGCAGCTAGCTGTGAAAACGAATGTGAATTGATCCTCGACATGAACGCACCTTGGCTGTCAGAACAGTGTTTCCTTATATCCGAAGCAGCTGACATGAATTCTGCCCCCGAATCACTGAGATGCCGATTTGCACGGCATGACATCTGTGTTTTGAGAAATATTGCAGGCAGATTTCAGGGGAATTTTAACTTTACAAATTACAGACATGGTTGGTTCACACAGGATTAATATCACGAACGTCACGAATGTTACCTCTAATGTTAGAGGTAACATTAGAGCCGTGTGGTTAGGGATTTTGACGGGTGCTTGTATGACTAGTGATAAATAAAGAGTAGATTTTTATTTTTCACCCACCTGGGGTTCTCAGGTGGGTGAGGACGGTCAAGGACCAGAATATGAATATCTAGTTCTGCAGATAATTTCATTGTGATCGTCTCAGTTGAAAAAGAAGGAGAGTCGATTCAGAACCGGAGGAGGTCCTTTTTTTCCAAACACCAGAGGGGATCCACACAATGGCGTGAGACGGGGGACACGTCCCATCTGAGCAGGGCGATGAAACGGGACCTCAGACAACAGACAGGTGGCTTTTAGAGCCCCGGCACCAGAGGCAGGAGATGTTAGCTTTGTGCTCTTTGTCTTTTATCCCGCCCTTCCCTGAGATCACTTGGCAAACACACGGCGAGGACAGCGCTGTGCTGTTGTTTTTCTTGGATCGTATGTTGATGACCTTTTAAGTTTCTGTAAATATTGGCTATGGTAGCTCACTGCACAAGTCTTTAATTCATTCCAGGCACAACAGCTGCTCCCACTGACGGGCATTTCCTCACTCCTGATGACGTGGCGGTTTATTTCCCCTTTGGAAAGAGGTTTGACGGTAGAACCCCTGCAGCCGTGTTACGATCATGTCCAGTTTTATTTCTTCCTATTAGAAATTTCACTTGCATCTCCAATGCAGACCACATTGGTAGTTTATATAGTCCGGATAAGCTTTGTTCAAATGAGATGGAACTTTATTCATCTTGAAGGAAAATTCTTGTGGAATTAATGCAAACCAGTGTCTAAGAACATCAACGTGATTATAACAGTACTATTGTTCATGATATTGATATCATCGTTCTCTGTAAGAGCCTGTAAGACGTTCTTCCTGCAGAAGGGGGAGGAGCTACAAAGTTTCATGGCCACTGGAAGAAAATAATTCCTTGTAGCCTTGACCCAGAGAAGACTTCATCCAGCCTCTCCTGCAGTTTGCAACGCTCAATGTAATATCAGGTCCATTCCCACATCAAACAACATGTTACAACATGCTACATGTAATTATCCTTTTATTTTAACTTTATTTAAACAGGAAAGTCTTATTGAGATGAAAAAAAAAAGCTTTTTCAAGAATGTCCTGCCCGAGAAAGGCAGCAGTTAGAAAAAATACAGAATACATGATATGGTTATGAAAACGACCTTCATACTTTCCTTATTCTCACTGAACAAAACTCTATTCCCTTTATTTTAACCGCTTGACTCGCCTGAATGTCACACTGTGCCCGCCGCGAACACTGATACCTACGGTGTTTGTTTATATTCCCTCCATCCTCAACCATCGGCCAAATTAAACATAATCATCTCTTCATATTTGTTTTCCTAGAGATACCGGAAAATGAATGCCACCATGAGTGGTTGTACACAAACAGCAAGAGGATTTGGACTTATTCTTATTATGCAAATTCGTGTTGACTTCCTGCTTTGCGCTGTTGTTGTTTAAATATGTCATTATTCCCAGTAGCGGCGTTGATCTCCATTATTTTGTACCCTAATTTTCCTCAGTGCTTTCCACTTTAACCCTTTAATGTTCTCACCATGAAAAAAAAGCTATGGAAAAGTTATTTTTTTGAATATTTTTTTATTTCTTTGGGATATTTATTAATGTACTATCTTAGACATACTCACTCACTTTTGTTGAATCATGTTTTTAGAAAATTCTTTGACTGTTTTTACACTATTTTGGATTCATCAAGTTAGATACTTTTATTTAGTACGTTTTCAAATGCTTGAATATGCAGATAAATGTCTTTATTTCCTATTTTTATAGGACTTTCTCAGAAGCGAGGGCCGTCTTCGGTGGCCCCTTTGACCTGTGGTGCACCTCAAGGCTCCATCCTTCACCCCTTCCTCTTTAGCATACACTTTACGCCACTGAGTCATATTAAAAATAAGTTAGGTTGAATGGCACACATTCTTTAATTAAGAAATAGTGACTCAAAATGTGCTCATCCAAACAGCTGAGCAGGACATTAGCAGGTTAAAATGCCACTAAGGGCTTTGGTTACTTTATTCTTTCACTCTCTCGGCTGGAAATCCCTCCTAGGACGGAGCTGGAGGTCGTCTGCACGTGTTCTTGAGTTTTCTCTCGCACTGTGACGTACCTCCTGCAGACGTATCCTGCATCGCACCAGAAAGAATCTCTGTGCATGAATCACTCCCTGTCCACACTTAGACCTGCTCCGACTAAAATTGAATAAATTAACTTGTGCTTATGTTGTTTTTGGAAAGTGAGCTGCTTGGCCTCGTCAACAATAACAGTACGCTTGTTTTGTAGTACTTAGTTCCTAAGCTGTAATGATCTGTGACTCTACTCAGCGATGTTTATAACAGCACCCTTCACGCCTTCGAGGAATTCATCAGAATTTTAACATGAATCGTTTTTTGTTACAACACAAGAACTAGGTCTATGCTGTTGTCCCCAAGATTAAGGGAGTGACCCCCAAAAGCCCTCATACCCTGATTGAAAAACTGTGTTTTTTTTGTAAAATATCTCCCTCTAGTGAGTAAAATTTGAACAACAAGAGTAAAACATGATATAGACAAGATAGATCTCCTCGAGTCGATTCATATGCACCGAGTTTGAACTAAATTACACTAACAGTTATGTAAAAAAAGCTCCTCCTAATGAGCAAAATATGAACCATTAGATTAATATATAGATGAATAAAAGATAGATAAAATCAATCCAGTTCTTATGTGGGTATATTATCTGAAAAGGATCCACGGAATAGTTTTTGAGTTATTGCATTAAAACGACTAATCTGCAGCAACGGCGATGATGAGTCCCCGTCTTTTTTGGGGAACGAACTATAAACGCCAGAACAGAAAAATCATAATAATCATGTGAGAGATATTATTTCTTGCAGGAAGCTGAATGAGTTACGGACGGCACCACACTGGTTCTTTTTGTTCCCACTTTTGAAATAAGGTGTAAATTGTCACTTGTGAAAATGTCAACCTAGACTCATCCAAAGACTCCAAAGTCTTTGGAGTCTTTAGGCCTCCACTAACGAAATATGTCGTTAGTGGAGACCTGTGTTACTTTTAAAGGAAACTTTATTAAACTAAAGAAATGATTTCTGTACACATAAAAATCTTTATTACAACACCAGAGAATAGAGTTCACTGTAAGAAGGAACAACCGTTCTGCTGCATTATTAAAGCCCATAATATCTAACAAATGTAACGAAATAACTTGAAATCACCTCAGACACTATTTACTGTCACTCATGTTAATAAATAAGATGAATTCATCCACAACACTTTTCATGTAAAAAAATAAAATAAAAAATTGTATTGATTTGGTGCTTTTAATAAATGAATCGTTTGGACGCTGTGAATAAAAGGACATTTTATTTGGTCAAGTTTTAAACAGTAATAAAAACAAATCATGATTTCATTAAATATTGTTGGAAAATAGTCAGTTTTCATGACTCAGCCTTTTGGTAATGCTTGATTTCAGAAAACTAATTGATTCTTTATGTTTTATCCATGTAAGATAATTTGCTTCAAAGGGGAAGCCCTTTGAAGTGAAATGCAGGGAAATAATTTCACGATGTTGTTCAAAAATGACTAATCGAATTGGACTTTCTCACTAGTCGTGGTTAATGCCTCCTCCTTGTTGGCCCTTTTGACCAGTGGTGCGCACCAGGGCTCTATTCTGGGCCCGTTAGTCCTTAGCATATACATGCTGCCACTGGATTATAATATAAACAGGTTCAGTGACATTGATCAATAAGAAACAGAGACTCAAATGTAATCTACCAAACAGTTGAGTTGCATTATAGGGTTAAAAGAAAACCAGTGGCTTTATAATAATAATAATAATAATAATACATTTGATTTATAATGCATTTTACATTTGAATCAAATCTCAAAGTGCTACAAAGTAAAAGCAGATAAAAGAATCAATAAAAAATAAAATATTAACTATATAAAAACATGACCAAAAAGCAGCAATGATAATTAAAGTTATAAGTTCTGCTAAAAAGGAAAGTTTTAAGACCTTTTTTAAATGTGTCAGTCGTCTGTGGAGCCCTGAGATGGTCAGGGAGGGCATTCCACAGACGAGGGGCAGCAGAACAGAAGGCCGATCACCCATGGTGCTGAGCTTAGCCCGGGGTAGGAGGAGGCATTTATGGCATTTATGACATCCTTCATAGCGTGTTGATGAAGGCCTACGTCCTTCTTCCTTACACACTCCAGGTAGTGTTTTTTTAGTCATTGGGAAAAAATAACTTATTATGGTATGATGGGTATGATGGTGCCAGAGTGAACCGGAGGCTCGCATTTAACCCGCCGGTCTGAGAAAACCACCGGGCCTCCACTCCTACACTCACCTGAACCTCAAAGATTCAAAATATTCAAATGGGTTTATTTGCCATTTGCACGGGTACAGATGGTACCGGTACATTGGAATGTTGGATTCAGAAACACACAGACACACACATACAAGCAAACCGAGTAAATACACACACACACACGGCAATCGTAGGCACGCACACACAGGGCAAACATACACACGGACATCAAACTCACAGACACACACACACAGACCAACAAACACACAGACACACACATAGAAGCAAACAGAGTAAACACACACAAACACACACGGCAACTTATGCACACACAAACATGGCAAACAACACACACACACACTCACACACACACAGCAAACACACACTCACAAACATACACATACAACAATCACACAAACAAACACAGAGAAAACACACACACACAGCAAACAAACACAAACACACATTAAGCAAACACACACACATTGGTGCGGCGGTGACGGTGGCCCCAATTTCTTTTCGATGTTCACTTACCTAAAGGTCGTTGGTTCGATCCCTGACCACTGCGGTCCAAATGTCGAAGTGTCCTCGAGCAAGAAACTGAACCCCAAGCTGCTCCCAACGGCTGTTCCATTGGTGTGTGAGTGATGGCGTGAATGGTTACTGCTCCTGATGAGAATGTGGCGCCTCACACGGCGGCATCTATCATCACTGTGTGAATGTTAGTGTGAACGGGTGAATGCTGACTCGTGTTGTGAAAGCGCTTTGAGTGACGAGCAGATAGAAAAGCGCTGTATAAGTACAGTCCATTTATCATCTACACACAAACACACACACTAACGCAAACACATAATGTAGAAAAACAACAGGGGAAAACAACAAGCGCAAAAAAATCAAAAATCAAATAAGTTAGAAGAGAGTTAACTGTTTTTGCACCTTATAAACAAATGAAGTCATTTTATGGCACTTCAGAGGTCGAGGCTGTCGTTACGACACAGTTGGAACCGTGAACCTGAATATAAAACTCTGGATCCTGTGAAGACTCTCAGAAGGCTTTGATCATCTGAAGGTGCTCGCCGCCATGAATATCTTAAAGCTGCTTCACACATTCTTGAGGAGCGTTTTATTACCTGAATTGATTAGTTCCATCTGATTGTGGCTTACCTGCCAGCAATGTGATCTCACACAAATGAGCAGTACTAGAAAAATAACATATAACATCGTTATAACATTTCAGAGTTCACACAGAGGTGGGATGAACCGCTTGTTCATTCTGAGCCCCTCATTCATTTATACTCTACTTATTTCCTCTCATGCGCTTTATTTTGTGACATCTAGTTTCCACCTGAGCAGCCGCGTCTTCTTTCTTACTGTTTGACTTTGTAAATACGTATTTTACATTTCCTGGACAGTATTTTCCTCAGAATGAAAGTGTTTCCAGAGGTTTAAAACCTTTAAGAATGTTACATAAGCCCCGGTTTTCTGGTGTGAAAACAGCTCAATTAAACTTAATATCTAAGTATTTAACAATAATAACTTTATTATTATAATAAATGAGATGATTATGTAATAACAAGAAGGCCTTTCGTACAAGAAGTGCTTTAAGTACAGTTCAAATGAAGACAAAAATGAAAATAAATACATTGTGACAGTAAAAACATGTTAAAACATAATTCTGTTTGTAACAAGCTCATAGATTTAATCAAGTAAAAATAACGAGAATAGGAAAATGATCAAAAGATAAATCTAGGGAGCATTTGAGAAGTGCAGGAGAACGGACGGGTAAGTACGAGAGCTATTTAACGGCTGCAAATATAAATGTGTTTCACATTTATTTTAAAAACAGTCGCTGAGATAGCGTCTCTGATATCTACCGGAAGTAGGTTACGAATCTTTGGAGCCTAATTCACAAAAGCTGCGTCTCCGGTTTTCTTCTTTCTCCTCCTCGGAACTTCTTATAAACGAACAGCAGATGATCCAAGAACCTGTTTAGACCTGTGAGGGGGGGAATGCTGGCTTGTGTTGTAAAGCGCTTGAGTGGTTGAGCAGACTAGACAAAAGTACAGTTCATTTTGTTTTATATGTGAGGAGGAGGAGCTTAAAGTCAATCCTGTGCGTTACAGGTTACCAGTACAGAGCAGCAAGAACTGGACTGATGTGCTCCCTACTCTTGGTTCTGGTTATAATAGTAATAATAATAATAATACATTTAATTTATAATGCACTTTACATTTGGATCAAATCTCAAAGTGCTACAAAGCAAAAGCAGATAAAAGCATCAATAAAAAA
>VRLP01005379.1:0-37599 GCA_009660295.1 Lophius piscatorius | reverse complement strand
GTCTAGATGTGTAGACAAGTTAATAAAGATGTATGGATAGATGTAAAGATAGACGTCTAGATGTGTAGACAAGTTAATAAAGATGTATGGATAGATGTAAAGATAGACGTCTAGATGTGTAGACAAGTTAATAAAGATGTATGGATAGATGTAAAGATAGATGTCTAGATGTGTAGACAAGTTAATAAAGATGTATGGATAGATGTAAAGATAGACGTCTAGATGTGTAGACAAGTTAATAAAGATGTATGGATAGATGTAAAGATAGATGTCTCAATAGATCAATTAATAGATATCCAAATAGATGTGTAGATGGATATATTTCAAGATAAACAGATAGATTTCTAGATAGATGTCAACATAGATGAAAGCAGTTAGCAATGTGAAATAGATTTATGCAGAGATAGATTGAAAGACACATGGGGATGGACAGACAGACAATTAGACAGATAGATTGATAGATAGATAGATTGATTACCTGTGAAACAGTGGTTAGGTCCTCTTCCTCAGGAACATCTGCTGCAGATTCTGTAGCCTCAAGCTGGAAACAAAAAAAACATACAGGAGCAGACAGACATGAACAAACACAAACAGCTGGAGCTGGATCAATGACAACTGCCTTAAGCATTATCAACAGCAAAATTTCCCTAAGGTGGAATAAGTTTATGCTTTAGCACATACTGTATACCCTGCTGACCCTGAACGCTCAGCCAGTGATGTTAGAAACCTGAGGTACAGTTGTTTAGGATGTTTTTGAACATTTAAAACATTAATCTCATGGAGTATAAAACTCTCTCTAAATTTAGAGTTTGCTTTAATAACTGTATGGTTGGTGCTTACTTTTTCCAGAGCCAATTTCATCATGTGTATATCGATTAGTTAGCGTAAACACAATTGTTTAGTTTCACTATTCATGTTCAATTAACTATGTACTGAAAATATTTATTTTAGTCTCACAAAAAGGTAATCAATTAACAGACCCTAAATGGAAAAATTACAATAAATCTTCATATTTGAGATCTATAGCAGAAGAAATGCTTGCATTTTTACCAATTATATCAAAGTAAGTACCTTATACTCACTTATACTGAAATATAAATTTAATTTCAATAGTTTAATCCCTGTACTCATCATTCAAGTCAGGTACAATCAATCAAGAACCAGCATGTATAAGCAGAATCAAACAAAATATCTAAACTGTTAGCACAATGAAGCAAAGATCAATTAGAATTCGACAAAGCTGGAGGCTCATTTTACAGTTGCCACCCTGAGCTCAAAATCATAATAGTATTATGGAGAACAGACTTAGTAATGGACAAACAGCAACATTTTCCCTCCGGAGGCTATACAGCCAAAGTATGTGAGTAATTAAATTGAGCACAATGAACTCATCCGACGCAGACATTTGATGTAAATACAAATACAAATACCAATATTTTTTCTGGTATATTGAGTATAGAACATTTTAAATTTTTTTATTGTTTATTTAGATTTTTATTTTTCACATTGCGCACCATGACGTGTTTGTACTTCTGCACATTTTGACAATTTCCTAGATGGGGTGGTGTGTTTTTGTACCAGTGTGGGTTTTATGTGTAGATGTTCATTACTATAGCTCACATCTTCCATTTTTCTCTTCTCCTTGCCTATCACCCTCTCCTCTTCACAGCAAATGGATTTTTCATACTGACAAACTGATATGAAAAGATCTATTAAGTCATCTGACGGACATAGAGTATAGTGTACATGCAAGCACATGTGCACATGACAAATCACAAGCTGTGTACTTTAAAGAACGGAGGCCCCAGAGTGTCTGGCCTGCAGCTCAGGAGGTAGAGCTGGTATTTTAAAGCGCTTTGAATCATCAAGCACACTAGAAAAGTACATTCCATTTACCATTAACACAGTGACCCAAAAAATGTGTTGCTTTTTCTCTTAAATTATAAATGTCTTTCTTACTATTTGTTTAACTGTGGAAACCATTACATAATGCACAAATATTTATGCATGTTTAATCCCAATTCTATATAGGAGTTATCTGAAGGTGAGATATCCTCCGACCACCCCAAAAAATTTTGCAACAAATATATTAGCATGACATTGCTTTGGCAGGTCCAGAGTTCTGTATGTTGACATGGATTTATGCCGTGGAGACAATAATCAACCTTCAGACTCACCTTAAAAACATCCTTCCATGGAAAAACAGAATATTATTATGTAGTTTTCATGCTGAACTTCTGTGTAAGGGATAACATGACCAATGTCCAGTCACCTTAAATAACAAACTTGTATGGAAACCACCTAAAATAAAACTGGTACAAAACCCAAAATATTAAAATGGCTGATAGATGCTTAATGTTTTCAGATGTTAGAATGTATAGACTGACATAAATGATCCGGACAACAGGGAAGAACAACAAATACAATTTGTAGAAACTGAAAAAAATGTCAAAGTGCACATCTTCTTATCATGATTAAATAAATGTATTTACGGTTGGTGAACCTAATATGTTTAATTTGAAAGATACTTACATAGTTGATTGTTTGAGCTAAATGTTTGATTTTTACAATGTTATCAGTTTTGTTATTATATGCTCCAGAAAAAAAGCTATAACTAATGGATGGAGATTCTGATGACTATATAACCCCCCTCATTTTAATTTGAAATTGCCGTCCGGGGGCAAATGAAGTTTATTCAATTCAATTGAATTCAATTTTATGCAGAAAAAGGAAATGTGATATTTTGCATTAAATGTGAATTCTAAATTTGATTCCCGCAACACATTTCATGCAAGGGAACAAGGCAGATGGGAGTTAGAAAATGCTTAAAAAAAACAAACTTGTAGAATTCCCCAGGTAAATAAATGTGGTTCAAACCTGCAGAAGACTTTTCAGCCCGCGCAGCTGGTTCTTCAGTGAGCTGCAGTCCTGAGTCATGTGTTCGAGTGTGAACTCATCCACCACCGCCATGTAACCATGATGCTTGTCTTCAGGAGCAGCATGCCGAGAGGAGATCCTTGAACCATTAAGAATGTCATTATTCTGAAGGGCATGGGCCCTGAGCCAGAGACAAAGTAGGTTAAAGTCAGATTGAAAAACAGAATTGTGTTTGTGTTGTTTGGCAACAATGTTTTGATCCTTAAAGCCTCACCAACCTGCTATCATTGTGGAAGTGATCCGGTCCACTCCAGCGGTGATGCTTACGCCGCGGACCCTGTCGGCCTACCCTCTCTGAGCGTTCAATGTGGGACATGTTGTTATTGTCTATACAGGCAAAATTTAGAGCAGAGTGAGCCAGAATAAGTCCTTATCTGAAATAGGATGCAAATTAAACATAACTAGGATATACAAAATGCTATCTGACAACTGATATAAAGCCCAAATCCATAAAGCCAGAGTTTGTGGTAAACACTAGATGCAATAAGGATAAAAATAATTTTAAAAAATTAAGAAACTCAATTCTTTTAATGCCATCATTTGTTGAAGTGATTCTAGTACATGTTTATGGCTGAAGATCAGCTGTATCTGGCAAAGCTCAGGTTTTTTTTTTCCTCTTTTGCCCTTTCTCTGTCTTCGGCTGCTGCTCTATTGTGCTCACTGATGTGATATGCAAGTGAATGAGTCAATCCACCATATCTTGTGGTAATAAATACTCCCGTGTTTATTTCAAATACTCTGTCTTAGAATAACTGCATGTAAATCATGAGCTTATCCAACTAGCTATCCAAAAGCTGTCTCCCCCATAAAATGCAAATCTATGCTCACACCAACATCAACTGGGCATTTAATTTTCGATAAGGTAAAAGGACAAAGTATTTGGTAACATTCAGTAGCACATGAACTCTAACAAAATTAACAATTAACAAAGAGCAACCCCCAGGAAATCAAAAGCATCCTTGTTTCTCCATATACCAGCACTGAGGGAAAAGGGAGAAGAAGAAACAATGTCAGACTGAAATGGCCTCCAAGGAATGCAGCAGAGGTGGTTGAAATACTTTACCCTGGGTGTCACCACATAGCATAGGAGCTGAAAGTCTGTTTTCATCCTCAACTGCACTCACATTAACCTTTGCTTTTCAGCTAAGAAACAGTCCTCCTAATATCAATAATAACAGAATATATTCCAACTTGAAATAAAAATCCATACTGGCAGAGACAAAGAATGAAGGATGACTCCTTGTCCCAACAGTTGTTAAAAAGTTAAAGGGCCGGAGAGAGAAACTCAACCCAGCTCCAACCCGGCCTGGTTCTGGCTTTGTTGACAGTCTTGTTTTTCCTGGGAACTCCCTAGGAACCAGAGCTGGGAGATATGGTGGTGGTGGTGGTGAGAGAACAGCTGAGGGAATTACAGTGTTTGTCCATTATAAGAGGTCGGCAGCCGAAGCAGGCTTGGGAGAAAACCTGGAGACTCGGGATCCGACAACTCGATGAAATAAAGGGGCCTTTCCTTTTTTACTCCTCTTCTCCTGTTCCCCTCTTCCTGCTCTGTGGCAGAGACAGGGTGTCTATTTGGAAGGGGGAAACACCCTTCCTTATCCCACGTCTCTGAGCCTGCCCTGTGGGCTTGGTCTAACTAGACACTTCAGTATGTCTTGCTTTCCCTCTGGCTCTCGTGAGACATATCTCTAGCCATGACATAGTCCACTATAAATATGTCTGCTTCCTGAAATGGAGTAGAGAGTGTCAACATTCCAACTCACATTCAACCAGAGTGAACCCTCCTCTCCCCTTACCTCTCTCTCACTGTCGCCTGTTTCTAAAGAACAAGATCACTGTTCAGACTGGAGAATTGGGCTAAGGACTATAGATATTGGGAGTGTAAAGCTGCCTCAGTAATGTAAACCAATTGCAGATTTATTGCGAACACCTCCTAAAAAATAATCCAACAGAGTTGAGATAAATTCTACCTAAAAGCACCTGAAGATTATGATGTTAGTTTTTTTGCATAGTGCATGAAACATATGTAGGGTGCTTTCACGGGGCTGCCCTCATGATTATAGATGGAAAAATCCCTTTCTAGAATTCACATTTCACCACAGTGAGGTCAATATTCTTCAACCCGTCTCTCCTCTAATATACCTATGTGACACATACTAACTGATGAGACCATAATAACGTTGTCACCACCAACATTATTTGGTTATAAAGTGACCTGACAACCAATATCACCTACAAGGATTGACTTTACTGATTGGCAACTGATTAAATTTACATGGTGAAACTGGTTTAAAGAGAGATGTTTGAAGAATTCAACTGATATGATAGAAAGATGGTAGTAGCTTGAGTGCTTTTAATTACCAAGCCATTAAACTAATCATTCTTACGCTACGCTATTGTTGTCCATACAATCAAATGTAAACTACAACACTGGGGTTGTGTTGTGTTGTGTGTGCATCTGCTCAGTGCTACAGCTCATCCACTTATGGCATTGGAGGAGCTGTCATCCAATGCCATAAATGTGTCAGTCTGGAGTTTTAATTTAATAATTCTTCAGCCACAAAATATAGAAGAAGTAATAGCACATAACAGACAAGAAAGTGTTCATTCAAATGTTTTAATAGATGCTGTATAAGTAAATCTCCACCCAAGGCAGGGCAGAATTAATTTCATTCATGCCATTATATGCTATGAAAGGATGTTTCTTGAAATAGAATGCTCAGGCCTTGGTTATGCATTAATTTACAATTATGATTTGAACAGTTTCACTGGAGGTTTCCGCTTATGCAAAAATAATAGCAACATCCTGCCTACGAGAATGAAGTATTTGTCATAGCCATAGGATTGCCTCACAAATTTGAATCCTATGCAGTATGGCTGCACTTAAATGTCAGTGTTGTTTGTGTACATGTCTGTGTGTGTTGTGCTGACCATGGAAGCCATCCTCTTGGAGGTCCACATTCAGCATGAGGTCTTCATCATCCAACTCTACGGTTCCCGGAGGGTATAGGTTATTCAGGATATCCTGGGAATCATGAAAATCACAGGTAACATTCCCTTCCTTTTAAGGCCTTAAATAACATTATATGCACATTATAAGTGAACAACTGTTTTTGCTCTGTGAGACGAACTAGAAGGGTATCTAGATAATCAGAGGCCAGGTACATACTCTTCAAATTTGGTGTGATGCATTCTTTGAAATTATTTGTTTGTGCATATATTACTCTCACACTCTAATTAATCAAAAACAGTTACCCTGATACATTTTGTTTTGCCATAACTCAAGAAAAACAGCATAATCTAATGAAACTCATACTAACTACTACCTTTGTGAAACTAGAAATAGTTTCTGAGACATTAGACTAACTAAACTTGTTGTTATTATTATTATGATTATTATTATTGATGGTGTTTTAATTCTTTATGACATTTGATTAATGATTCTCAAAACTTAATTACAACTTCCGTTTATTCATTAACTCATTTTGTCATGAACAGTTACAATTAATTGAACACTATCCATGACTTTTTATATGATGGAGTTTCACAACACAGCTTGTTCCATCCATGATGGCACGGACAAGAAAATACGGTTCTGGAAAATATCCTTCCATAATGAATGAAACCCATGCTTCATACCGGCCTCCAAATATGTAGTTAATCCGACTGCTGCAGTGCTGTTTACCAAAGAATTCAAAGCAAACCCGAAAGCAAAAGAATGAATTAGTAGTTCAAAGCTTTAATTTCCAAGGCAGTGCTGGGCTTTGACTGGAAGACACGAGCATAAAATGACTCATTATAGAAAAATCTCATATATTGTACAATAACTGAAAAAAACAATAAACAAATTATGCTTCTGCAATCAAAAATATTGACAACAATGAGGTTAGGATCTTCGTTTGTATGAAGTTTCACTATACGAGGAATTTTCGCTTTTCAGGAAAATTCTATACTCACACAGTTCTGGTGAAAGGTTAGTGTAATATGGGCATCAAAACTGAGATTTGTGATATTATAAAATATAAGGGTTATAATTATGGAAACTACATTCTTCTATTGCTCAAGGCAGTCTAGAACTTTCTAGGCGAACTAATACTTCTACAACTTTTTGAACAACTGTGTGTTCAAAAGACATGTATCCTCTCTGTAGCACAACAGTCACACAACAAAAGCAGCAGCAGCAGAAGCAAAACCTGCATCAGTTTGTGCACTTGAACCGTTCAGCGAGACTGCTGATGTGCATTAGGAGATGTTGAATAAAAGTCACAGCTCAGTGGAAATTCGTGTACTACTAATATATGCATGAGGATGAGCAAAACTCTAAAAGATTATCTAACGGTGTATTTCAATATAAAAGATGAGTATGCAGTCTCTGAGGTGTAGCAGATTTCTGCAGTGCTGAAATTAAATTGTATTGTAGTTCTGTCACAAAGAACAAACAAATCAGGCCTCACGACATAATTAGTCTTGCATAGCAATATCTAACTTCACAGTGGTTCAGATGCCAACTGAAAGGTCGGGCTACAGCAAGCTATTCATTCTGGTGCAAAGGATAAAAACGCTCACACATACGCAGGCTAATATCCATAGTCTACACCTGGTGAGATATGTAATATCAACTTTTATATGAAAGCAGTAAATAAGTGCAACAGGGATGAATTGTTGACTGTGAAAATGTGACATGGGAAATGTAATTTGATATTCAATTGATTTCCTCTGCAATTTTATATAAAATTCATGATGCTTATTTCCAGAGTAACTTACTTTTTTCAACAGTTGCAATGCACACAACACAAATAACTAAAGGAGCAACCCAGCATGCCAGTGAAGTATTATGTCATGTGGTATCATTTTGTCTATCCTCAATCCTGCTTTATTTACAACATATCTGTCTCTGCCTCTCTCTGTGTGCCTCTGAGAGTGTTCATGTGTGTGAGTGTGTTATTTTCATATTATGTTCAATTATTACATAATTATTAATAATACCACAATGAGTAATAATATAAATTATTATAAATTATTATTAAAGATGTAATAATTATTAGATAATCAGATGGTATCTAAGTGCAAAGCAAATTCCTTGTAAGGGTGACTTACTTTGGCAATAAAACGCTTTTCTGATTCTGATTCTAATGATTTATTATAAATATCAGCCTTGAGCAAATTAAACTGTAGCTGCTGGTGTTCTCACTTGACCTTATCACTTTAAGTTATGTCACTGTTAAAATTGGAGCCACAAGTGAAATTGGACCTAAAAGCACACCACAGAACATATGGGGATTTACATAAAAATAAATGTGGTATTTGCTTAACAAATAAGGTTCGATATAATCGCAGAATGCAGGAAAAAAATCCAGATGAGGCAAAGGCAAACTCCAAAAGGCAAGCAATCAAAAATGTCACAACTATCTAAAACACAAGTGTCAAGAACAGGACATGGGACATATAGGTTCTATAACAAACTGGTACAGAATGGAATGGACTGAATATTCTGGGATCGAGGGAAAACAAGACACCAATCAGGGCAGGACAGAAGAACTTAACCGTGAGGAAGTTGATGAGTTGTATCAGACATAACACACACCCTTTCAATTTTTTATCTTAAATGTGCACAATTGTTACATAAATCCCAACCCAGTGGTCTCGAAGATAACAATTTCTGTAATTCTGTTCATATGTTCTCTGCTCCCACCAGCTAATTCTTACAGCAGACAAGGTTGGATGAAACACAGTACTGACAAAGTCTTGAGGTTGAACTTTCTCACAATGAAAGGGTATTGTCACGGTAGGTGGGTTTACATGGGACAATTTTCTCCGTTCCGAATTAAACCATTCTGAATTGCAATGTCGGTCCTGGGGTGCTGACCACCAACAAGCGTCCAAAAGAAGAATACGACAAAGAGAGCATGCGCCGAAGCGATTTTTCGCCCATCGAACCGTCCAAATAAGTTCAAATATTTCAAATTTGCAATGAATAAATCACTCTCCGATGCAGATCGATATTGTTTTGAAGTTGACGTATTTAACATGCTTCGCGGCGCTGAAAAAAACTCGCGGAGCATTACGTCACGACGCTGGGCATGCGCAGATACAACTCAAACAAGAAACTTTCCAATATAGCGTTTACATGCAACGACTGGCTATCGGAAAATCCTTCTGAAAGGATTTAGACTACCTCCTTGCAAAGGAATGAAATCTCATTTGCAAAGAATCTTCCCATTAATAAAGATAAATCCTTAACTATAGTACAACTGTAAACACAACTAACCCTTCTTTGCATTCAATGATGAACAAGAAGCTTTACATGCTGTATACACATTACACAGTCATCAGTGTAGTGACAAAACTAATATTGAATGTTAATTCTGCAATTACTTGGTGCTAATCTCCAGTGTCTATTATTAAAACTATACAAAATATAAATAAGAATAAATGTTGATTATTGGGTTAAAAAAATATAAAGTAAACATTAAATCTCAATTTTAGTGAACTAGTGTGATCTTTATGCTTGATACATTTTATTTTTGCTAATTTCCGTGTGGTTGCGATATAAACCCCAAAAATTCGGTCCAAGGACAGAAATTCCCCCGCTACTGGAAAAATTCAATTTTAGCTGATGTGCAGAGACCATAACCTTAAGCATAGGTGACTGTGAGCAAACTGACATAAAAATCACCTTGGTTCAAATGTAATTTGGGTTCCTTCAAAGCATGTGTGATATTTCATTGAAAAATGCCCAGCGTTTTTTCGAGGAGATGTGGATAGATCACTCTGTGTTAGGTAAGGATAACCTTAGATGCCCCCTTTGGGAGCAGCATGAAGATTAAAATCTCTATAGAGTGTAACAGTGTTTGCCAAGATGTGAAAAATCCATTTAAAAAACAAACATCTTTAGATTAAACACAACTTCCCCTGTTTATCTGCCATCCTTTCTTTTTCATTCTATCTGTATGTACTTGGCTGTTTGCTGAATTAAAAACCCCGAATAAAAGTGGAAAGGTTTTCCTTTTTTTGTTTTTGCTGGGTGCAAATAGAGAACGTACAATTTTCATTATTATAGGGAGCATGAAATATTAATGAGAACGTGGACAGTGAAATTGGACATTAAGGGGAGAAAGATTCAACAAAAGCATCTAAAAATGCTTTAAAAGTATTTTAAAGTTTAAATACTGACGTAAGCAATACTTCAATCTACTGAATAAAAGAGTCTTCGGAAAATTCTTATTAATAATAATAATAACTCATTTACGATAAGTTTTATGAATGGCTAAGCACTCAGCAGACAAAAAGCTTGAGCACAGGCTGTTGAACGGTCTTAACTAAACTCTACACAGGCCTAAAATTAGAGGAAAGAAAAAAAACATCTGGAGAAAAAAAACAGTGCTTAAACTGCAGTTGTGAGGCAGCAGAGGGAGAAATCACAGGATGACTGTGCTCCCAAGAGCTTGGATAGAAACCAGAGAAAGAAAAGGAGGTTGGAGGAAGAGAAGACAAAATGGATACAACATTGAGAGAAGGTCCCAAAGTGATTGGATATAAAGAAAATTGCACAGAAAAAGAAATACAAGAGAATAAGTGATAAGAGCTGACCAGACAAATTGAAAACATCCAGACATTTTACTACAAGGTTTATAATAAGGAGGACGAAAAAACTCATGGACATTGAAACTGATGGAACGGTTCCTTAACAACAACAGGCCAACACAACCTTAACTTGGCAAGTTTACAAATACTTTTATCATGTATAATTTAAGTAGCCAAAATGACTGATATCATGGAAGGATACAACTTGGCATTAAATGTTCAGTAAATTAATTTAAAAATGACACTGAAGTTAGGTAAAAAGACACTGGCCTTCCATTTCACATTATACATTGCCAATTTTATTAAGCTTGTGATGTAGTGTGTAGCATGGTGCTTCACAGAAAAGTAATCATCAGTTCAGGTAGAAAGGTCATAGCATAAGCATAAGAATGCAGATAGAGCAATGTAGATAGAAAAGACTTGGATACACAAACCAGGAACATCAGTAAGTTCATGTAACATAGTTCTTTTAAAGAAGCACAGTGCTCCCAAGTGGACTGAGGACCCCACTGCAGAATGCTAAAAACTTCCAAGGAAATGAATAGCTCCTGGATTCTCCCATACCAAACCAGCATACAACACTGAAAGAGAGTTATGGTTACATTAATGCTATAAACAATTTTCATTCATTTATTTGTTCATTGAGGTTGGGCCACCATTATCATTGGTGTAGAGGTACAACAACTTCCATGCTTTCTTTTTACTGAGGGTACTGATTGTATGCCTTTCACTTGCATGCATTGAGATTTGGCCCAAATGTCCCACATTTTAATGTCCAGCATCTTATATGGAGCAGGAGGCTATTCAAATGCTTTACTTTAGAAGTCCTAAAATGGGGCTTTAACAAACCAACTGTGAATGTTTGATGCCCAGGCTTCATGATTACAGACCAAATAGATTATCTCAGATAAATTAGAGGAGAAAATACTCATCATTTTGGAAACAGACACTGATTTGTGAGACCATTATATTTCGGTTTTATTCGGCTCATTAAAAGGAACAATTTACTCTACTATATTGGGAAGAATGAATGAATGAATTTGAGTTTAACACAAGAAAGACACAGAAAAGGGGCCAGATAGACATCTCAGTACATCCATTTACAGCAAATGGGCTCATTTTCTCCTTTTTAAATATTTCAGTTAAATGTCTCAAAAGGTTTCCTCATAGAACTCATCTTCACACACGTGCAATGAATCTCTCTTTTTCTATCTGGTTTACCCCTTTTTGTCATAGCACATTTTTCCCTCTCACACGCCCACTTACTTTATTTCCTTTCCCTTTATTACGAAGACTGCACTCACTATTTCCTTCTTCTTTGATCAGATATTTGCTTCTCACAAAAACGCTACTGCTGTAATGGCATCTACTCAGACAGAGTGGAACTAGCAACGGAGGGTGTAACTAGATCATATTCAAGATGTCATTAAGATTACATACAAGCATCACACACAGACTCATTCATTTCAACGCAGATTTATATTGGTGTTTGAATTCATTGTATTGACTAGGGTTGGAAACAAAAACTGTTGCCCACCCATCATGTCTGCCTTATACCGAGGCACAATTGGGAGCATAATGACCGGCTGTGTCACCATGTGGTTAGGGAGCTCCACCGACTACAACCGTAGGACCCTGCAGCGCAATGTGAACACAGCTGGGAAGTCCATTGGTGTCTCTTTCCCCTCCCTCCTGGACATCTACAACACCCGCCTCACCCGGAAAGCAACAAGCATTGTGAGTGACCCCAACCACCCTTTACACAGCCTCTTCAGCCCCCTGCCTTATGGGAGAAGGTACTGGAGCCTCCGTGCCCGCTCCACCGGAATGACAAACGGCTTCATCCATCGGGATGTTAGGAAGCTGAACTCTCTCCCCTCTCTTCCAACTCCCCCCTCTGGACTCTGAACTCCACCCCTCACGTCACTATAAAATTGCTGCTGTGTGCATGTATTTATGAGTGGTTGTATGTGTACCTATACATATATACACTACTCAAAAAAATTAAGGGAGCACTTAATTCATACTCATCACACCAAGCCAATTAAACTTCAGGGATATAATCTGTCCACTTAGGTATCTGCTCCTCAGTGTGAGGGGGAATGACCACCAGTGGGCTACTGGTGTGATGTTTCTGACAAAATTGTCAGCAACAGACAGCATGAGGGTGGCATGAGGGCCTGACGTCCTCTACTGGGATCTATGATCGCAGCCCAGCATTGTGGAGCTCAATTAGTTTTCACATGAGAACAGCAGAATTGGCAAGTTCTCCATTGTTGCCCGGTTCTCTTCACAGATGAGAGCAGGTTCAAACTGAGGTCATGTAGCAGGTGTGACAGAATCTGGAGAAGCTATGGAGAACGTAGTGCTGCTGCATCATCATCTAGCAGGACCGGTTCGGTGTTGGATCAGTGATAGTCTGTGAAAACAGATCCTTGGAAGGTCTCAAAGAACTCCACGGGCTAGCCAACGGTACCTTGACTGCTGTTAAGTACCAGGATGAAAATCAGACCCAATGTCAGACCTTACACTGGTCCAGTGGACCCTGGACAATACCCGGCCTCATGTGGTCAGAGTGTGAAGACAGTTCCTGGAGGATAAAGGTATTGATGCCATTGACTGGTCCTCATGTTTCCCGAACCTGAATCCACATGAGAACCTCCGAGTCGTTATGTACCGCTGCATCAGACGCCACCAGCCCTGACCACAGACTGTCCAGGAGTCCTGATCCAAGTCTTGGTGGACGTCACCCAGGTCACCATCCTCCATCTCATCGGGACTATGCCCAGATGTTTTCAGGAGGTCCCTTTGGCATGTGGGGGTCAAACACACTCCTGGGTAATGTTATGAGTTGTTGTGATGAAATTCACTGGAGTTGGATCAGTCTGTGATTTCAGTTTACCACTTTGATTTTTGGTATAATTTAGAATCCAGCCATCAATGGTTTGATGATTTTGATTTCCATCGATTGGACTTGCATAATTTCGTTCTAAACAAGTTACTCAATGTATCAGTAAAGATTTTGAACTTGAATATTTCTTTCATCGAGTTCCGGTCTGTGATTTAAGTGTTCTTTTAATTTTTTTGAGCAGTGTATATGCATATAAGTATATGTGTGTGTATATATATATATATATATATATATATTTTTTTTTTTTTGTTTGTTTTTTTTGTTTTTGTATATTTTTGACTTTAGATTTTATTATATTTTGTGTATATATCATCACTTCTACTAATTTTGTACAGATAATCATATGTTTTACATTTCTGCACAGTTGATGGAGGGAAATGTAATTTCAGTCTCTGCATATGTCTGTCATGTGTGAAAAATACAATAAAGTTCACTTTGAATTTTATGATAAAACAGCTGTCAGTTCTCTCACAGGGAAATCATATTCTCTCGTTAAACACAAACTAGTTCAACTAATCTAGCGCACACATGGATGCAAAAACACACACACCTTAAGACTTGTTGAATGACTCTTAATCAGATGCAAATTTCTAAGGCATCAGTAGGTAATGCGGTTATCCCCGATTGATTGACTAGCAAAACCATCACCACCCTTGCAGTGTAAATCTCATAAGGTCCTCAAACAAGATTCACAACCCTTGAGCGTTTCACGGGGGCTGCCCAATGTACCTCGTACCTCAAATGCAGAAAACTAATTTCACCTGGTTGTCCTATTTGTATGTACTGTATATTACAATGTCATAATAAAGACTTACCATTTTTCTTTTGACTGTACTGACGGGAGCAATTGACAAATACAATGTGGACATGGGAAAAACATTACTCAAAAATAATGTTGTGTTTTTTAGGTACTCAATTATTCATCAATGTCTGATGCATCGTCACATGGCTATAGGAATAAATACAAATCTTATATAATTCTAAATCCAGCTTATGTTACAAATTCCTGAGATCAGGTGACTTGGTGCAGGAATACACAGAACCAAAGCACTCAGTTGGTGGGCAGGTCATCCTTCCACTGAGGGAGAGAAAAGCCTTGGCAAGAAACTGATAGGGAACTCTAAACAATGGTTCTTTTCTTTTCTTTGCACCTACCAAAGTGGTTTAAGGAGGGACAATTGGGGCAACAGGGTCCTGGGCACACAGGCTTGAGTACTGAAATAAATGTGCTATGAAGTGTGACTGAGGGTAAATAATTGTTTTAAATGTTTAAAACTGAGGGTAAATAATTGTTTTAAATGTTTACTATTGAGGCCTGTTGAGGAAGCTGGCCTATTGAGGAAATCTATTTGTTTGATCTGTGCTTTTATGGTGTGATAACCATAAAATTAATTGCATACTCTCCCTCTTTAAAAGAAAAATACTATACATGGAAATGAACCCATTTTCAATCAAATAAGCCCACGAAATTGAGGCTTTAGTTACTGTATCATTGCTAAAAGATGTTGGCTGCTTTCTATCTCTTCCTATTTCTGAAATATCTACCAGGCCAACTGCCAGTTGGCATGAATCAAGGGGTGTTGAAAAGCATTATTGGCAGTTGCTGCAATAAAAGCTTTTATTTCTTTAGTAGTGAAATATAAAAACATCTTGAAAACATTTTAAACCTGAGATTATTAGTTAATTTATTATGAATCAGTCTATAGACATAAGCATAATACTTACCAAATTATTATTTTTTTTATTTCTATTTTGGTACCTATGGCAATCTTTTTTTTTTAAAGTTATTTTTTGTTTGGGTTTCCCTTAGTGTTTTAACACATTTGAGTCAACATTTAAATTAAATGGGACCCACCGTGCTGTTGAGCTCAGAGTCATCATAGCTGTCACATGCTTGTATCTCAGGTGTCCCAAGTGGCAAGAGACCATCCTCATCCCACATGTAGGTCCCATCTGAGCTGTTAGAGGGTGACAGCTCCACAGATGAAGGATCAAGGATATCACTTTGCTCTGGAGACATCATCAGGGGTCCATGGGAGTCCTCCATAGGGCTTCCATCTTTATGGCCTTTAGAAGATAGATAATCATATATCTGAATAATTGTAACACAAGAATATTGTTATTTTCACTTGAAATTTGGGTTTAATACCTTTCAGATCCATATCGTCCCAGTCAAGATTCTCATTGTGAAAGTTGCGGAGAAGGGTTTGAGAAGTGTTTCCCGTGTTCTTGTTGTCAGGTAGTTCAGCATCACTGAGTACATCTGCAACACTGTTAATGTCATCTAGAAAATCTTCACTGATGTCTCCTCTATCTAAAGATGAGGCAGAAGATAAAGACATATCCTCCAGAGTTTCACCTGCTGCCTGGCCAGAGCATTGCAGAAGCGCACAACCACCTCCTTTGTGTCCACCCTCTCTAGAGCTACCATCACTGTCACTCTGTGAGTCCACCTTGTCAGTCGCACAAGTCAGTTCATCGCAAATTGTTTTCCCTACCAGCCCTACACAATCAGGTGTTGCTGATGGTACAATATCCTTGTTGACTCTTACTGGAAAGGAAGACTTCTGCTGCTTGGCCTGCCAAGATCGAGGTCTGTACCCCAAAGACCCCCCACTGCTTCCCAATGATTTAGTCAGCACACAATTCGGAAGCAGAGGCTTCCTCAGAGTACTGGGTGTAGTGGGAGCTGATGGGATCGAGAGAGTGGGCAAAGAGGAGGTACCTATAGGGGTTCTAATACACTGAAGTCCTCCAAATCCTCCACTACCTGAACCTCCAAGGTTGCCCCCAAGTCCCATTCCCACTCTTCCATTGCACAGCTGAGGAGGTTTGAGGAAAGTGCTCCGAGGGGGTCGAAGCTGAGTGTTCGCCAGAGGCTTGGCTAACTCCACAGCACGGTTAAAGGAGAAGGACCGTGTCATAGGTTGGCTGGTGGGTGAAAGAATTTGCTTGAAATGAGTGAAACTGTTCGAACGAACCATGTTGTCCACTGGTAAAGTCTTTATGTTGTCACTGGATTGAGACAAACCGTCTTGAGAGATGCTTCTGGGAGAGACAGAGCCCAGCCATGGCTGTACAAGGCAAGACTCTGATGCTTTTTGAGCAGGAATGTCAGGGCCAATATGATTCATTTTTGGACCTCCATTCAGTGGACTTTGTCCTTGCATGGCTCTAACTTTAGGACTCAAATTCAAAGATTGCTTAGGAATGGCCTTGGGACTAGAAATCGCTACCGTCAAAGAACCCGACCTCCGCATTTTGGACATTGCTGGAGAGCTGCTCTTTGCCTCCTTCCCTAATAGTAAAAGCTGTGGCTGAGTGTTGATATCCCCTCTATCCCCAGGGTTGCTGGGAGTGGTGGGGCTTGAGGGAGTCATCCCAACATCTCGCTTGAATTTCAGTGAAGAAGGGGCGGCATGGATCACACCATTTAGGTGAATTCCTGAAGAAATATTCTTAATATCCTGGGCAGGGGCGGTTGGCTGAGTGGAACCATTGGACAAGGTGCTGCCACCACCTACGGAGGAACGTCCACCGAGCTTTGGCAGTCTGGATACCATGGCAGACTTGATGGCTGCTTTTTCTTCCATGAGATGCCAACCAAGGCATGGAGGAATCTGCACTCAGAAACAACTAGAAAAAGAATAGACGGAGAAACACAATACAATACAGACAGCTGCAACATTTTCAACACTACTTAAGCCAGAGATATCAAATAAAACAAATATATCAATTAAATCAAACCAATACTATGTCTTACAATGATAATACGCCATACATAATTATTTACCTTATTTTTGAATATAAAGTAATGTATGTTAAGATTTCATTTGCATGCCTCTTAAATTAATCGTTTAAGTGGTTTCAATGTAGTACAATGTCAGTCATCCAGTCCTAACAAGAAAAGTTCCATTTCAGGTTGAACAAAATATGTTTCACATTGGTACAACATTTATGTGAACAAGTGCCCTTATTTATAATGGTATTATATAATCATCTGCACTGATAATCAGCAATAATAATAGATGTATGTCCCTGTCCTCCCGCTGCAGAGGTTGCATGTCTTAAAAATCCTTTAACCGGCCGCTGACTCTGAGGAGTATTAGGGATTAATAAGTCAAGTTTATAGCGTGACTTGAGACTTGTCACGATAAGACTGCCTTTAAGCTTTCACAAGGTCATGTAAGACAAATAAGGATTCAATGATTGCCAATCTCTATGAATGCGGTAGAGGGATTATTATCCAATAATTATATCAGACATGGAAGGACTAATTCCTCCAAATTTTTCCTTCAGATTTGTGTGCTTCGTATTATCTGTTTAATATCAAAAAAAGAACAAACATGATTTTTATTCACAATTTAACAGAAAGAAAAGGCATTTTCAAAGAGTTTCCTGCTTGATACAATGGGTAGTTGGCATCGGATTGTCTGGTTACAGTGCCAATATGGGAAAATAGAGTGAGAAAAGTAATGCACAAGCAGTGCTGGGAAAGTGGCCAGAGGGAAGAGAATATTGAATGGATGATAGATAGCATGCAAAACCAGTGGAAGGAGAAAGCAGGTCAGTTTCCTTCTGTTCGTTGTTAGATTCATTCAATTCCAACCTGCCACGATACGTGTGCATGTGTTGATGGTACACCTGGATTTTACACCTATCTGGCTAGTGCTGAAATACACGGCATAGGGATGTTGTTGAGACCCATGTATGATGAGGCAAAATAGTACCTGAAACTGTCTTCTGGCTTGAACACAATGGAAAATAAGCTTTTATTACTGTATATCAATTAATAACAATATTTACACATATTACTTCAGATGTAACAAAATATGTGCTGTATTGTCACCACACAGAGAAAGCATCTTTCTGTGATGTGGGTAGGTCCTTTGGCACAAAGACAGAAGGCACATAATGGCATAATAATCCCCTCAAATTTTGAAGGGGGAGGTGTATTGCATTACTAAGTGGATCATCTATTCTGGAAAAAGAATCTTAACATGCTGACCCACATTCCCAATCATAGGCACATCAGAGAGACACACTCACTGTCGCCCCTGAAGTGTCTGGCTGTGCCACCATCTTAATCTGCTTCATAAACACAAGTGACCACATACAGAAACACACAGTTACACACAGAAAATGAGGTCAGTATGTGCAGGCAGTGCAACCAAAGCTTCTTTTGCCCTACAGAGGGGTTAGAGATGCGTGGTCTATGTGTATTCAATGCCTTTCAATTAGGAGACTTGACCCACAACCTATCAAGTTTCATTCATATCCAGCCTGGCAAAGAGGCAAATACACGTACTGCTGGAGCGAGTGTTAATTTATCTGGGTGATCTCACTCATCACCGAGTGCCTGGAAGATATTTGTCTGGAGTGGTGGTGTTTTCATTCAGTAAAAATAATCCAATGTGGAGTACTCAAGTTTGTATTTTCTGCTATAGCAGAAAAGAAAAATTTGCAATCCCACTGATTTAATGAATTCTCTAAAGTGATTCAGCTACTGTATGGCTATAAAAAATATCTAAACGCAGTGGTTGTTAGACAAAAAAGTATTCCCTTTAAGCTTTTTAGTATGCATGGGAATGATTTAGCTCTACATTTCAACATAAATTAAACATACAATTCAAAAGATTTTTAAATTGCTTGCATTTAACCATAAACAAAGCAATTTACGAAGCCGGATCAAAGGCCTACTAATGTGACATCATTAAAACCTAGTGGACCAATCTTATGAAAAGTTAGGATAGCATTGTCAAAAGCAGGATAAATCCTTCAATGACCCTTAAATCACATCAAGGGTAATTGCATTATATTAGATTGCTGAGTTTCAACAATTTGTCTACGAAAATCTTTTGGAGTATCAATTCATTCATTAGTATGGCAACACAAGAAGCCAAACTTGCTGAGTTTAATTATTCTTAAACAACTATAAAAACATTTTTAAAAATGATGATGATTTAAATTAGTAAATACATTTATGACCAACCATGTCAGCCAAATATATGTGAAGAACTGGCTCCTTTTCTCAGTGCAGAGAACACAATGATTGCTACACTGCCCAACCTTTGTTAGAAGGAAAGCATCAGGGGAAAAGTAATAAGCAACCAGATGCTCACTCACTGACACACATTCAGAGGTAGAGCAGTAAACTGTGCTTGCCATCTGTCAAAAGATCAAGCGTGCCCCTCCCCCAGAGTATAGTACAGTAAATATATATTCCGAGGCTTCACCAACATCAAGAGGGCAGCCTGCAATAAAGAGAGGTTCTACTGTAGCTCAATTGCTGAAAAAGTTAATGCAATTTATGAAAGAAAGTATCAGAATACAAAATCAATCACTGGGCTGTTTTTGTGGCACAAAGGGTATCTACACAGTATTAGGTAGTTAATGTCATGGCTTATCAGTGTATATATGAAACCATGATGATCTGGAAGGATAAATAACATACCAGTCCTGGAATAAAACCATCTAAAGAAGAGGTTGTAATTAGAGGTGCACCGATTGATCGCCGCCGGGCAGCCTAGTGTGATGAAAGCCCAGGAAGCCCAGAAGCCCCTGAACAAAGTGTTAGCAGAGCAGCTGAAGCTAGCAGGAGCTCAGAGCCAGCCACAAGCCCTGAAGCCACAGGCCCTGAAGCCCACTTATAACATATAATAGACTGAGCGAGGCTTAAAAAGTTTTATTATCACTCCGAAAGTCATGGAATTGGTTGTACAGTTGGGAGGACAGAGGGTATATTCATTTCAACAGGTCAGAATTCATACACATTACATTATGCCAACCAGCCTTGTTACTCCCACTGCAATCCTCCAAAATTAAATCACTTAAAATACATAACTCATTAGGATTTTATTACATTAAAGTTTTTTTTATAAAAATCGGTGATCGGCCCAAAAAATTGTAATTGGTTCCAGATAGTGACGACATGACTGGAGGAAAACTGTAAAAAGTTCTTTTGATCTTATTTTAACATGACTTTACAGGGATGTCTGCAGGGATGCCTTCAATAATAAAATGTTAAATTGGTTTATTCTATTTTTATTGACTGAAAGACATGATAGAGAACAAAAAAACTTAATCCCACAATGTCACTATTTATTGATGTTTAGAGATTTGATAGTTCCAATGCCACTGAGAATCTGTGGATTTCATGTTTATTTAGTAACTGAAATTTACCATCTGTGGGACGGATAAAGCATTATCTTGCATTACCTCTTCGTATCATGATGTTCGACATTGGGGCTGGGCTACTAAGTCCTGGGGTATTCCATCAGGGGTTGGTTCCAGCTCTCTATGCCTCTTGTCGTGATTGCCAAATCTAGTCCTCACCTCATCAGTCTATATGAGAATAAAATCTATAACATACAAATGCAGTGTCAAAGGTAATTTAATCTCAGCTGTCCACTTCTATGCCTTTTGTGTGTAAAATTGTTTACTGAAATCCATAAATATCACAAAGGCTTGCTCTTTAGCTCTTAAAGGAATCTTTTCAATTTGTTTGAGAGATGCATTGCTCCTAACTATTGTTCGTAACACTGAATTGATTTTGAGGGCTCTAGGCTTACTGTTGTTTTATCTTACCTTTGCAAACGTGGATTAACTTTGTGTTTATTTTCCACTTGGTTTATGATGCTAGATTGTTTGTATCATAACACTTACAAGTAGTCCAATTAGGTTTTGTTTTTCTCAAAACAAAGAGGAAACAGCAAGTGGGAAAGAGAGAAAATCATGGACGAGGAGAGAGTTAAACTGTGCGAGTCTACAGATAGTCTTTACCCACATAATGACCTTTTATAAATTCTCCAACTTAGCATCTCAGCAGTTATTGCCGTGCATGAACGAAGAAGGAAGTAAGATGACATCATTCTTTTCTCTCTATCGGACAGGGAATGAGTGCTTTCTCTCTGTGTGCCAGAGAGGCTGTTTGGCCTTACTTAATTTACGACTCAGAGGACAATCAAACACAATTGACCTGGTAGAGACAGAGGATTAAGTCATCCATTTCTCTTCTGGCAAAGCTTTCACATTTAACTGTACGCAGACAGAAGATAGATGTATTCATTCGGAGTTACAAGGCGGACGCAGACATAATGCAACAGATCAAGGCCTATGATCTATTGGTTGATCAGGACTCGCATAGGAGGTGTTCTATCCCACACAGTAAATCCCACATCCTGCTTTTTATCCCTATGACTCGTCTGTCCAATCTCCTAACTCTCATAGTTTCCTATCATCGCAAAGCCACAGCAACACTTCTCAACATAAACACAATTTGTGTGTGTTTTCATAATATTCTAAGTTAACATCAGTATTGTTAGGTATTATTAAAGCTTTTTTTTACAGCAATTTATTACCTGTGTAGAGTAACTTCAGTCACTTAGCACTTCACTTTAGCATTATCTGAAAATAAGATAATAGGAAAAAGCTCTGCTAACACTCAACTTCATACTTAAATTTTGGATGAAATTTTAAATATCTGAGCAATTCAAATCCATGCAGATTCTTTTGAGTGACATGATGAAGAAAACTGAAGGAGATACAGTGACGGAACGTGGAGGGAAGGATAGAAAGGATAGATGAAGTGGGCAAGAAAAGATGAAACCTCTCTTCTAGCACTGGTCTGTTTGCAATGTGGAGGGAAACTGCAACTTGCAACTCCCTCATTCCTTCCTTTGTATGTCTATCTTAGTAAACATGCCCTTTTTTATTGATGAACCAATCAATTGTATGGAGTGATATCTCTATTACACCTATCTGAAGAAGAAGAAATTGAAGATTGAAGACAATTATGACATATTGATGACTCTACTCCGAAACAAGATATTTTCAAAGCAGCGGTCCAACCTAGAAACTTAAAACCAAAACCAGTGTTGTTGTCTTTCATCTCAACCATTGAACGAACCAAATCAAACCAACCATATCTGAGGGATATCCTCCGGCTGCCTCTGAACCAAAGTGGAGCTTTATTTTACATACAATGGTTAAATCCACTGTCTCATCGGTAAAATAACTAGGACAGTCATCTGGACAGGACAGGGTTGTGCCTCAGTTCACTCCCTGAAGGTATTAGCAAGAGTGCCACTAGAGTAGGTTAATAGAATGAGACAGGAAAGAAAGCAATACGGACACAGGGGCTAATGTGTATTGATTGAAAGCAATATTAGGCTAAGCTGCACTGGTGCTTGGAGATGCCAATTCATTGAGACAGCACAAAGGGTTGGTTAATGCTGTAAACCAACTATAGTATATCAAATGACAGAGACCAACAGAGCTAACTGATGCTCACTCACTGACAAAAAGTGACGAAAATTGAGGTACAACTTGCATACAGACACAACATGATATCACATAAATCCATATTACACATAATGTACAAAATAAGAGTATATCAGAGATATATTACCTTAACTCAATGAGATTGTGTATAGTAGTCCATTCACTTTCATCCTGTTGCCAACCAGTAGGATAAGAGCTACACCCTGCCAAGTGACTCTGTGCTTTGCTTCATTTATTATCTGAACTGAAAGTAAGGCAGCACCCAGATGACAGAGCACAAGAACAGGAAGACTCTCTTCAGAGGATGATTCGCCTGATATCTGCCTCTCATGTGCACCTACGTATTTCCGTGGTGACGGCTGTGAGGAGTTGGATGTGTGGGTGGAGACAACAGAGCACCCATGGGTTTGTTAAATATTTGATAGGGCATGTTTTAAAAGTCCCATTCAGTATGCAGTGAGGGGAGAGGGCAGCAGAGCAGAGGCAAAACTACACTTTGGGAGACCAAAGGAGAAATTACCAGATAATGTCACTCCACTTTTTGTAGCCCTCGCTATTACACTATGATGTTATGAGACAGAGGGGATAATACAGGGGGTCACATCCTGCCAAGCACTCAGATGCACATGAATAGATTTTTTTTAGTTTTTATGTATTTCTCTTTGATTAAGTGCATATTAAAGGCCCTACGTATTCTATGGTTTGCAGCATACTGGTTCCATCATAGTCCATCTGTTGACCTGCAGGAAGATGGACTGCATAAACAAATCCTTGCTACATTGGACTTGTTTATGCAGTCCAAATGCAGCCAGGAGTGCACAGATCTGTATATAGGGGATACCAAATCACTACTTCACTGGTGCATGGCCCAGCACAGGCAGCTACCTCATCAGGACAGGACTCATCAGTTCACCTGCATCTCAGGGACGAGGGACAATCTTTCAAGGACAAAAACTCAACATTTTGGACAGAGAGGATAGATGGTTTGAGAGAGGAATTAAGGAAGCCTTCTATGTAGAACTGGAGCGGCCCCGTTTATAGAGGGCTGCTCAAGTTCCAGTTTCATCACTGAATTGTATGTGGGTGATATGCTTATCACCCACATACTATGCAGTTTTAACCTATTTACCCAGACGATTTCACAATCGTCCACACCTGGATTCACATTGGGCTAACGACTCACATGATGCCCCTGCAGACAATCTAAACCACTCTGTCCCCAACGACTCATAAGCACCAACATTAGTTATGCATCGCCAACTGCCAACGACTCTCTATGTACCAAACAAATACTGGAAGTATAAAATCCATGCCTGCCCACCAGGCAGTTAGAACTGAAAAAGCTTCTTGGATGAGAGGTCTTCAAGCCAAAATGGAAGACCAGTTGCTTTGAATTCAACACACATAGATATCCATGACCTGGATCAATGAAGATCTACACAGACATATTTGATATCTGCATTGCAATGTAATGAGGGACTGGACTGTAGAAATGCTGGACTTAATCTCCCAGGATTCCCTTTAACATAGCAAGGCAATGATATTTTATGTATACTGAGTACCTTAAGTCCCATAAGGAGACATTTTATTATTTTGTGTTATGTTCTTGTGCATTCAAGATGATTTACTCTTAAACCATATGTGTCTCTTGATGAACAAAACCACAATATAATTGAGAGAACCGAGCTTACAAAGTTTTATTTTTACCTCGGAATGTGATACAATTGTAGCCGAGGGTTTAACAAACATGCCCATACTTTGAAAACTATAAAATAATAAACAATGACACCATATTATCACCCAAGGAGGACCACTAGTACTTAGGTTTCTTCAAGTCAGAATACATGCACAGCTCGCTATCCAAGGTTCCGCAAGACTCCTTCAAAATAAGTGAACTTTATTTACACTACTCAACCACAGGGAACCTATAATCAGTCATTTCCCTTAGGCCATACACATAAAAATAGGAAACACAATCCAATTCTAAAAGCTCCTGCACATTGACAGGAGTTCATGGAATCATTTGCTGCCTATACTAAAAGGACAACAGGCATGGAGCATACACTCGTGGTCTCCAAAGAACAGGCCTGACCTTACAATGCGGATATTATCTTGTGCGCACATGATAATTAACTTAATTCCACAAGATAATAATTTGTGCAAACAAAATAATTATCTTGATCCCACTTGTTAATGACATTTGCACAGTAGATTTAAAAAATCTTCTTATGGGTGATCAGGTGCTCCGTAGCCGTGCTTGGCACGTGCTTTCATTGTTTTATTTTACAACGGGTGTGCGCCTGTGCTCGCTGGCAGGTTCACTTCAAGGAAGAATTAGGTTGTTCCCAACTCCTCGGTCTGAGCCTGAAGCAGAGCTGTCAGACGTGTCCGTCAATTGTTTGTCATATTAATAGATTAATGACGGGAGAGGACTGGGAGACTCAGTCAACGATTTATCTGAAAACATGCCATGCATCTCAACATCTCAAATAGTGGATGATCCTCCCATCTGAGCTTGTTGCTCTCCATTCTTCTTTTCAAAAGGAAAAAACAGCTAATATTTTATATTAAAGCTACTGGAAAATGAGTCACTGACTGATATTATACATATGTTTACAACCAAAGTGAAGTATAATCATTAATCTATCAGCCGTCCATCAAGACTTATTTGCATCGGTGGTTTCGATGCTCGCTGACTCCATTCTACCCTCTCCGGGGATCCCGAAGCGTTCTCAGATTAAATATGAAATTCCTCCAGTGAGTTCTGGTTCCACCCAGGATTAACTTTGTATTTGTGTGTAATTTTCAGCTGCTTTCATGTGCGGTTAGTGCTAATAAATGTAAATAAAAGTTTGTTGAATATCATTCTGCCACCTTTTCACACGCAATATTCATAGAAAATAAAGTAAAACTAGTAAATACATTCACTCAAGCTGCAGAAATCTTATTTTGAAAATTAATTGGTTTTTACGACTGAGGGTTTGCAAAATGCCTTTATTTTGAAAAAGATGTTTTTCGTTATTGTTTCTTACTTAATCTAATTAAATATTTTTATTTATTCTGAGAACCGTACGGTACTAATAGTTTAGTCTTGTATTTTTCTCTGCAAGTTTAACTTTCTATGTTTGTACTGAGAAATATACATTTAAAAAATATCAGTGACGTGTGCATTTTCCTTTGTAACCACTATATCCCAATTGAAACGCAAACCGCAATATTGTCAAAGATCTTCGCAGTATGACTTATTCACCAAATCTTGGATCCCTAGCTTCTATTCAAAGGAGTCTCCTGCTTCGCTGCATCTTGTGTTATGAATGAAAATACTGCGAAAAAATTGTACTTCAGAAATTCAGTTTGGCTCGCTATCCTGTCAAGATTAGTAACACAGCCATATAATATATTCTTCTTCTTTATTCGGCTGTTCCCTTTCGGGGTCCCCACAGCAGATTATCTGTTTCCAATATAATATGTATAAATAGTTAAACTTCTGTGCCAAACTCGACGACACAGATGAGGTTTAAACTGTCCTCAATTATCTTTCACTAGCTTTCATTTGTCTTTATTTTTTTAACTAAATCAATCATACAATAAAACTTGAAGGAGGTACCACACAAACATAACTCTTATCATTTAGAATGTCCCTGGCTGATTTCTTCGTTTCTATTCCAAGGGCAATTGTTGATCCTTGAAGGGCATCATTGTCCAAAAATTGCTGCCACTATCTGACCCTATGTCAGTTCATCTGAGATCCTGTATCTAAACTCTGCTACACACAAAGTTATTCCAAGCTGTTTAACATCTATGGTCTTACCAAGGGAATGACAGAACTGATAAGCTTAGCTAAGTATAGCTGCGACGATAGGCCACATACAGAGAGGAAAGAGGGCAACAAGGATCAAAGAAAGGTCCAGATAAATCAAGCTGCGTACAACACCATCCCACGCACGAGAATATGGACATGGACGCAATGTATTATCACAAATGATCTCATCTCTGGGCATCTGAAAGAGGCAGCAATGAGTTCACTTATTGAGTTTTCAATTATAGTCAGCTGGGTGTCATGTGCGGAAACAAAGAGTCTAGAGATAAAGGAGAGAAGGAAAACGAGAGACCGAAATATCATGTCCATTTTGTTCCGATGGTGAGGAAAAGTAAAATTGAGCTGTAGATAGAGCATATACAGTGGAAAAAATAACAGGAGAAAGTCTAGCAGTCTGAAGACACGTTTCATTAATCTTGCTAAACTTGCAGCAGTTAACAGTATATCCAGGTAGACATTATGAATTTGATATAGGGTAATTTGGTACGTTTGCTTATCACAGGTTATAGTAAAATGAAGGAATAATTTTCAGTTGCATCTCTGTTAACACTTCAGTGTAGTCCTTTTCTCCAGTTTCTTTACAGTTTTTGAGGAAAACAGGCACAAGTGAATCTCTGTAACCATCATATTCATGCTTTGAGAAACTTAAGAATATTATTAGTCTGCAAGTACAAAAAAAAACCAAGTTGTTTTATGTCGCCAGATGAAAACATTGCATATACTTCACTGTACTATACTGCTTTGAAAGAATATACAACGAAATATAAGAATACATAGCTGAGGTAAAAACAAAACAAAATACCATGGTTTCCGTTTAAATATAAATCATATTACATATCACACTGAGATAATTTTGATCAGCCCTTGCAGTGACAGCAAAGTCACCTGTCCAATAAAAAGCTCCAACATTGGTTAAATATTGCTTTTACCGATGTGATACTTCTCCCATACACTGTTGCTAACATGCTTTCCTAATGTTACATGTTATACATGTACATAACAGTTGCATGATAGTGTTACTATGGTTATAAGTTTATATCATATTATAAACTATTCCTCAATAAAATAGTAAAAGTTAACTTTTTACTCTCCCATTTATGTTGTTCAAAGTATAGTTTTCAGTTATTCATTTAATTTTAAAGAGTACATGCTACATTTTTTTTTAAAGATTCCTTTTTTTTATCCCAATTTCTTTTCAAACAAGAGATTTACAGCTTTCTTTATATATATATATATATATATATATATATATATATATATATATATATATATATATACCACCACCTTGGCTGAATGGTGTGTTTACACTGATTCCCCCCAACAACAGCTGAGTTTCTCTACTGTGTGCCTGTGGGTCTCGTTAGAAGATGTGTCGTTCAGGATGTGAAGATTTTTTTTTTTTTTGTTCCCCTAAATATCAGTGTCATTTTTAATCTACTCATGTGGGAAGATACACATCAACGCATTAGTCTGTGTATAGGTGTCACTCCAAGACACAGTAATAACCCATAGTGGTAGCCTTGACGTCAACGGATAAGAATTGGCTTGCATAACTCTCAAAAAGCACAGAGAAAAGTTTTTTCAAAAGTTTGATATCACAAACAGTCCAAGTAGAACAAGGTGTAAGGTTGCAAGTGTTTGACATTTTCACGGTATGATAACCATCTCAGAGGATATCAAGTTATCCCAATGAAAATGTGTTATATATATATATATATATATATAACACATTTTCAAAAGTATTGAATATCAATTTAATACTACTGCTACCACTACTACTAAAACTCCTTTGATTAATAATAATTATAATTTTAATCAAAATGGAATACTGTACATTGGGATAACTTGATATCCTCTGAGATGGTTATCATACCGTGAAAATGTCAAACACTTGCAACCTTACACCTTGTTCTACTTGGACTGTTTGTGATATCAAACTTTTGAAAAAACTTTTCTCTGTGCTTTTTGAGAGTTATGCAAGCCAATTCTTATCCGTTGACGTCAAGGCTACCACTATGGGTTATTACTGTGTCTTGGAGTGACACCTATACACAGACTAATGCGTTGATGTGTATCTTCCCACATGAGTAGATTAAAAATGACACTGATATTTAGGGGAACAAAAAAAAAAAAAATCTTCACATCCTGAACGACACATCTTCTAACGAGACCCACAGGCACACAGTAGAGAAACTCAGCTGTTGTTGGGGGGAATCAGTGTAAACACACCATTCAGCCAAGGTGGTGCCCCGGGACCTATGCCAACAGGTGCAATGAGGAACACACACATGGAATTGAACGTGTGCGTGTGTGAGTATGTGTGCACACGCGTGTGTAAATGCAACCCAACCCAAACATGAGCAACAGGAGAGTGTCCTTCTCACTTACATTAAGGGCAATCTGTCATGCCTTCTCCTAATGTGTGCTGGCATGTTGATGCCATGGCGCTTGCACTGTCTGGGTTGTAATAGGCCACAGCCTAAAATGGTACTACTCCCCACTCACACATATACCCACACATATACATGAAACTTGACTGACAACAACTTCAGTCATCATACAAAAATACGAATATGTGAGGCTACATTGCATTGTGTAAAAGCTCAGTTTATATTAGAAGTCCTGTCTGAGCAGGGTGAAATCTTGTGAGCCATCTTTAGTTACACTCTTATCCTGATGTGTGCACGAGGAAAATACATCTGAGTGGTGCATGTCGAAAAGATTCCATAAGCGACATAGTGAGAAATTGTAAAGCAGCAAAACAAAACAAAAACTTTTCTTGTTTGTTTGTTTGTTTTATCCAATCAAACTAAATTGTGAGATCTATGTGCCTAATCTCTGGAAATAGTTTGTTATGCAACGATTAGATTTTTTTTTTATGCTTATTACATAATTTCCTGGTCAACTGGTTTCAAGGTACTGTGGCCATTACATGACTGTGGGGGGAGATGTTTGGATGTTAGAAAACAGAAAGAGAAAGACAACTAACAAGCATTTAAATCCACCAAGCAGCTTATCATTCTAACCAAGTATTTTTCCAAGAATGTATGTGCTGTGATCAGAAAAAAAAAAAGGATAAGCATAAGCATCTCAAACTGTGACCCGGGCAAAATTGTGATGGCTAAAAGGCTGCAGAGAACATCTCCAGAACTACAGGTCTTGTTGGGTATGCCCTGTCTGCACTAGTTAACACATTTTAAAGTGGTCCACTGAAGAGCTGCTATGGCAGAAATTGTTGGAAAAGTTAGTGCTGGTCGTGATTCAAAGCTGTCTGAACACACAATGCATCACAGAGCTGCTTTGGCTGAAAAAAAGGGGCCTTCATTCAATATCATGGAGGTAGTTTTAATGTTATGGCTTATCATGATAGATAGCTAGATAGATAGCTAGATAGATAGCTAGATAGATAGATAGATAGATAGATAGATAGATAGATAGATAGATATGGTTAGTACCTATATAAAGTTAACATACTGTTTAAGTAACATAGTAGCTTCTTTCATTTCTTCCACAATTATAGCAGGACTTATGAAACAGGACAACGTGTAAAATATGAGTGCAGTTACCTGAATTATGTCGTTTGAAGCATAATCATAACCCCGAGGATAGGTAAGAAAACAGTCCAAATGTTGTAAAGCCAGCGGTCATATGTTATTATTCCACTTCCCTTCACAGTCTGAGTCCATCAATAGTGCTCATGAAGTGAAAGCTAAACATTAGTTCTTCGGTTGTTTCAGTTCAATTAAGACATACCCTCACAATGTTCGCTGATGTCCTGCAGAATTAAAACTGGCTGACTGGAAGATAAAACACGCAGCATGATGACAATTTGCCTCTTTTCTAAGAAGTAATCCCACTTTATGGTTGGTGAGAGTCCGAGGCTCACTGAGCCGTTATTTACACACGGTGTCAACAGTGGTACCGAACATTACCGACGGACCGAGACACTCCGACAGGCGAACACAAACAAAGAATAACCGTCCTACTTGAATAGAATCCTTTCAAAAACAATAGCAGCCTAGTAAATCAACTCACCACACGGCAGAGGCTGACTTCCCACAGCAGCTCATCATTCCAACATCGTCCGCTCGCTTCCAGCAGTGGGCGGAGCCTGGAGATGATGTCACCTGGGTCCCACAGGATGACGTAGCTTGTGAACCTCACTGTGCCTGCTTATTTGCTTGTGTTGTTTTTATTCCTGAGTGTCTTGGATACATGCGTGCCTATAGTATTCACTTTTATATCTGTATATTTATTTGTGTATGTTTGTATATCTTTTTAATTGTAATGGCCCCTGGGTTCCTCTTGAGGGCGATATACTACTAACTCGTGTCTTACTGCAGGTGGCTGATTAGGTAACTTCGAACACCTTTGACCTGCAGGAGTTCCTGTATCTATTTAAGGTCATGCTGCTGACAAACCACTCTCTGCTCTTCTAACAGGCAACATGTTTTGATTCTGTTGTTTAGAGTTTTGAACCTTACAACATCCTCACACACAATTCTCCACTTATGTACACTTTGCAATTCTGACTCTACTGACTGCTCACATCCATACTGTAAATGCTTAATTAACTTTATTTGATTTGCACTCATCTGGTTTAATTGATTATTATGTAATTTTGTTATCTGCCAAACATGGTTTGTCTCCCTTTTTTTCTGTGGCCATTTGGGCCAGGTCATAAAGGTAATGTACTATACATCATGTATTACACGTACACTCATACACAATATACTATTTAAAAAAAGTCTCTCACTCACCCATGTGTGTGGTATATGGCTTGCCAAAGCTCTGGTTCTCTACCAGCAGCCTGGGAGGTTCCTCGCAGTATCTTAGCTGTTCCTAGAAATGCACTCTTCTGAACTGAGACCTCAGATTGAGTACATGGAATCTGCAGCAGCCACTCTACCAGTGTGGGGTCCACAGCCCCTAATGTTCCTATCACCACTGGGACCACTTTGGCTTTCACCTTCCATATCTGTTACAGTTGTTCCCTCAGCACCTGGCACTTCTCCATCTTTTTGTGCTTCTTCTTCCTGATGTTACTGTCAGATGAAATTGCCACGTCTATCACCACTGCCCACTTCCGGTCCTTGTCAACCAACACTGTGTCTGGTTTGTTAGCCAGTAGCGGCTTGTCAGTCTGGAACTTGTTCCACCGGACCTTGTTCACAACCAACGTCAGTGGTAATTCCCACTGGAACTTTGAGGTCTCCATACTCGGCACGGATGTTCCCGTACCCTTTTCTAGCCGCTTGGTTTTGCTTCTTTGTGTATGCTGTCCCAGCTTGCATCTTACACTCTGCTACTTTGTGATGGACTGTCTTATGGGCCTCTTTGCACAGCCTGTACCTTGGATCCCGTTTACTGTGGTAGACCCCTTCCTCTATGATCTGGTGCTTCGGACCTGCTCTTGTGCTGTAATGATCAGAGTTTCTGTGCTGTCCATCAGGCCTTCCTTTTCATGCCACTGATTTCTTGATGTAAGCCACCTCCTCTATCCGTTTGTGGTACAACCTATAGAGGGGCATGATCCTCCATGATACACCCTCTTCTTCCTCATAATCCTCTGTCTCCTGCTGTCTGAGGCACCGTCTGATCAGTCCATCCTGGGGTACAATCTTTCTGATGTATTTACAGATGCTCCTTGTTTTCTTCCTGGAATTGTGGTTCTAACATTCACTAATGCTCGCCCTCTCTCTTGACGTTGCTAGTAGAGTCTCGGAGAGCTGGACTTGGGCTGGAACCTTCCGTGCATAGTGAGGAGGTTTCTTGTCTTGTCATCAGTGGTTTTTCATTTCCTCCTAAAGCCAGTTGGGTATCTGATAGCTGACGTCCTGGCCTACTCATCGTTGTTTCCATTTGTTTTTGGGATTCCCAGGTAATTTTAGCTGTCTTGTATGTCCACTATCCTGCCTTCTTATAAGTCCACCCCTTCACTTCTGATCTCCTTCCCTCTCCTTGCCACCATACATCCACACTTTGTCCAGGCCGAATGACATCCCAATGTTTTTGTTTTAGATCCTTGTTAGCTGGATCAGGGAGTCAATGTCTTGTTCACTCTTGTCTCACAGCTTGATGTCATCAATATACAGGAGGTGGATGACGGTCACTCCACTCCTGAACCTGTATGAATATCCACTCCTTTAGATGATCTGACTAATGGGGTTCAGGTCTATGTAGAACAGCAGTGGGCACAGTGATCACCTTGGTAAATGCTGCACTTGAGAGGGAATTGTGCCAAGGCCTTAAAGTTGGCTTCTAGTTTTGTTTTCCCCCGCCGCATGGAGTTCCTGATGAGGGTTATCAATGCACTGTTGTTCTCGTATAGTTCCAGACACTCCAGGATCCATGTGTGAGGCATTGAGTCGTAGGCTTTCTTGTAGTCAATCCAGGCAGTGCACAGATTGGTCTTTCCAGTTTCACATTCTCGAGTGACCACTCTGTCTATCAATTGCTGCTGCTTGGCTCCTCTGGTGTTACTGAAAATTCCTTTCTTGGCCCTGCTCATATATTGATCCATGTGTCTACACATTTTGGCCGTTATGATAATTAAAGGAGTTTCCATGTTGTGCAGAGGCAGGTTATTGGTTGGTAATTGGATGGAATCACTCCCTTCTGGGCATCCTTCATGATTAGGATAGTCCGGCCTTGGGTTAACCATTCTAGGTAGGTCCCATCGTTTAGCAGCTGGTGCGTTTGTGCTGCCAGGCATTCATGAAGTGTAGTTTACTTCTTTAGCCAGTAGGTGGGGCTCATGTCAGGACCTGGTGCAGTCCAGCTCTTCTTTCTTGACACTGTGTGGGATGCCTCCTTCTCCCATATGATTTTCCACTACTGTCCAGTGTCAGCCATGGTTGGGGCTTTTTTCACCTTAGAGTTCACTTTAGATAGTTCTGTGGTGAACATCCTGTTTATCCTCCTCTCTACAGCAGTCTACCTCTTTACACAAGTAGCCAGGGCTGTGAGTTTTTGTTGGCAGTATCTAGTGCCACAGGTATGCACAGTTTGTTATACTTCTTAGGCAGTCCCTATTTCACCACACCTTTTGTAGCTGATAATTGGCTAACATCTCTCGTTGTAGCCTTGGTCTTGGCCTCCAGCCTTCTCCCTCATGGCGGGTACTCTTCTTTCTGACTTTTGGCATTCATCTAGAATCACTGTTTCATACACCAGCTTGTTGGTCTCAGTGATGGTCGTATTAGGGATAGTTAGTAATGCCGCATTCAAATCCTCTTATAGACTTTCAGAGGGGGCTTTGTCTCTTAGCCTTAGCCACATTGGTTCCAGATATCCAGCTTGGTTATGATCTTAAATCTCAAGTCAGCTACTCTTGTGTTAATGTCATATAGTATATATATATATATATGTGGGTGTGTGTATATATATATATATATATATACACACAAACACACAACCAACTCAGGCCCACTTGTTGGTCTTTAGCGCTGACTATGGTCATGTTCAGAACATTAATTTTTTATTTTCATTCTCATCACTAGCCGATACTCTCTTTACCTCCTGGACACTCCTCCGTATATTACAGTATACCCCTTCTTAAAAATCACCCTTACCTTCTTTCCACACTCTGTCAGCTGACATAAAACAGCACAAACGCACCGGCTTTGGTGGCATGTTTGAGTTCACTGTTCACTATATAAAATTCTGTTGAAAATCAAAAGTCTACTCCCCTCCAAAAACAGTTTGAACCATCGTCTGATCCTTCTAGGATAGGATAGGCAACCATAGCATAACCTAACCCTGATCAGGATCAGTGGTAATGGAGAATGAATGAATAATTCACCCTGGCTTTATAGTGTGGCCAACATAATAAACAATTTAGCATGTCACTAAATTCTGGGATGGATCATGTAATTACATATCCTTGTAAAAATGTAAGGCACCTTATTCAAGGCAGGTACAATAATAAACAATGGAGGTTCACAGCCTTTTTAATATTCAGTAAACTTCTGTGAAATGAGAAGGGTTATTATTTATAGGATGGGTTCAGTGAATACTTTAGGGGGGAGTGAAAGAGCTGATTTTAAAAATATGATCAAGTTTTTTTTATGAAAAAACAAACAAAAGGCTAACGAATAACCTCTCTGATTTGAAATACATCAATTGAATTTGACTTATTTTAGTCACGCAGTGAAACTGTTAGTGAGCAGCATAACCACTAGAGAGCAGCCTTTCACTATTTTTGCCTCAGTGGTATCCTGTGCTGATCCATTCCACAGTCTACCTTTAAATTTATGTTGGGTGTCAGTGTGTGTGTGTTTGTGCGCGCTTGAGTTTGTGAGTGGGTGGGTGGGCGCGTGCGTGCCTGTGTGTGTGTGTGTGTGTGTGTGTGTGTGTGTGTGTGTGAGGGTACCTGGGATACAGAGGAAGGTTGAATGTTTGAAAAAACCAGAAAGAGAGAGAGAATAAATTATGTCTGTGGACCACTGCAAATTTCAATGGAATGGAATCCCCCCCAAACAGGTATTTTACCCTATAACCTTTTCTAGTAAGTAAAGCTATCTTGTTATTTTAGGTACTAGAAGTAATGCAAAGCTATGTCCAATATTTAGACTGAATTAATTGTAATGAGTAGGCTAATGCAAGCTTTAAATTAACTAACTTAAAAATGTTTGTCAAATGTTGTTTTCTTTGAGCTTATCAAACGAATGATTTTCCATTAATTAACACTTTGTTTACAAATTATGTAACTTGGAGAAGAGATTTTCCGAGAAGAGCACCCATAATCTCCCCTTCCCGTTATGTTTCACTCATCACGTGTGTTCTGTAGTAAGGGTTAAAATAAAAACTTCTGGGTCATGGAAGTGTGTCAATATTTAGGGTCAGCATCGCACCTGTATCCCATTGGATCTGGGTAGATTTTGTGGTCAGAGGGAGACCTAGTGCTGACTTTTGAAGGTTCTTGAAATATACCGTAGGAATTTGAGCCTATGAGGGAGAAGGATGTAGGGGGCATAGCATTCTTATTGTGGTTTACCTTGTCCTTTTTCATTTTCCTTAGTTTAAATTCCCTTTATAACCAGTTATTATCTCTTATTTACTTATTTATTTTTTCAATGTTTATACCTTTTATAAAATGCAATGTATCCATTGATAAAAAGAATCTGTTATAGATGCCCTTATTTTTATTTTTATTTTTATTCTGTAATGTCTGTTTTGTTACATACTAATAAATAATTAAAAAATATATATACTATAATGGTTTCACGTAATTTTTATTTTAAATATAAATTAAAGTACATTTTTATTTAGTTGATATATATTAACTTCAGAGTAAACCTCTTCATTCAAGTAATCAGAGTAGAATCCTGATGGTCATTTTAAAGTTTATTTGTTGTCTTGACAATGTCGATGAACGTTTTAGTGTAAGTCACATGACCAGGAAGTTAAGCGAAGGTAGCACATCTAATCAAAAGCTTGAAATGTTCTTAGCGGGCTTGTGTTGTCAACTTGATGAAGATGTTTACTTTATTTGCTTGTGCTTCATCTATTTGTATGTGTTTTCTTTAGTTGCAGTGGATTTGCCCCTGTCGGCCGTATCTCCCTGTCATCTACGCTTTTATCACTTCTAGGCTGGATTTGCTAACAGTTCAGTTTGTTTGTTTGTTTGTTTGTCTTTTATTTTTATTTTTTTATTTATTCTTAAATTGACTAGACCCATCTTCCCTGTCAATTTGTTAGACTGTGGGTTTCTCCAGGTGAGGTAACTGGACCAGCTACTTCTACCAGTCACAGTCCAAACTGGCACTTAGAGCTGACTGGGCTCTTCTTAGTGGCAGGCAGCCCTCACATTCTCACATACAGATCGAACTAAAGGTTGTTTTTTTTATTTAAAGGACCGTTTATAAAGTTGGAACGCAGACTATAATATGGGAGAGACAATGCAGACTATCTCCTGTCTGCAGAAGAGCAGGATTATAAATATGCAGTAAATTATTTTATCTGACATCTGCCAAAGATTTTTGCCCTGATGTAGGCTACAAATAGTGTGTGCTTATACTAAAGTTTTGTCTTGCCTCACTTTACAAAGATCAAAGCTTTACACATTTAATTCAACATTAAAATGATAAAACCTGCACTATATCGTGTCAGGTTATGATGTTTGACTTAATCTGCTGATTGCGCATAATTTGTGATGGGTTATGTACTAGAAAAAGGGGCAGAGTCAAACCACTTGCAATTCAATATTTAGAGTGATGGCCAATTAAAATGAAAAGAGAAGATAATTTCTGCAAAATTATTCAGCAGTTTGGCACTGAAAACAGAAAATATGATCCTTAGTCTCCCACTAGTTCATGCTTTTTGTAATTTTTACTCAGATGATCACATTTTTCATTTAAGGAATGTGAAAAAAAATGTCTTCAGTGGGCTAGTCCTGATGTTGGATCGGCATTTGATCTGAAAATAACAGAATAACATTCAATATGTAAAACCTCATTGTAACTTTATACGTACACAGTTAAAGTTAAGTGTTGGAGCCACACACTAAAGAAAGTGTATGAAAATGTGTGTGTAGCCTATACTATAATGTCCCCTGCTGTCAATGGGTTGGATGTGTTGGGCAGCAACCAAACACTTTGCCGTCAAAATTAGATTTTGGAGGTAAGAAAAATGGACAAGTGAAGGGATCTGGGGGACTTTTACAAGGGCCAAACTAGGCCTATGCCGTCATCCCCTACAACAAGGGTATAACCCCAAAAGTTCCCAATCCCCTGCGTAGTGCAAGCAATTGCCCTGATTGAACTCCTCAAAATAAATGTGAGATTATGTCCACAATATTTTTTCATAAAAAAAAAGAAGGTCAGATTAGAGACTAGAATAAGGAATTATCCATGGAATAAATTTGGAGTTATTTCGGGAAAACAGTGTTTTTCATGAAAAAAAAGTCCCCTGAGTCAGTAAAATATTAACTACTAGAGTAAAGAAAATCAACTCTCAACTCACTTTTGAATCCCACATCAAACACATCTGCAAGATCTCCTTTCACCATCTCAGAAATATCTCGAAACTCCGTTCTTCACTCACCTTGAGTGATGCTGAAAAG
>VRLP01005378.1:0-37607 GCA_009660295.1 Lophius piscatorius | reverse complement strand
CTATCGTATTATCTATTACTATGTATTTATATTTATCTATACTTTCTATAAATAATTTTATTATTTTATTTTTCTTGGTGTCTCTCCATGATAAACATTTATCCTTATCTATCATTTGTGATAAAGATAATAAATATAAATTAGTATTAGAAGTAGTATTTGTTATACTGTCGTCATTTTTATTGTCGTCATCATTTTTATTATTATTTTCATTCACATCTTTATTTTTATTATTATTAGATATTTTAATAGGTACTAATCCTTTATTACTTTTAATTATTCTTTCATTTTCTTTTATTTGAAATATTCTTCCTTGAGATGGACAGAAATCTAAATCTATCAGTAGAGTATCCTCTAGTTGTGATAATTTATGTGCTATAATGGCTGATATAGTAGATTTACCAACTCCACCTTTAGATGATATTATATTAAATATATACATAGGGCTAATAGTAATTTATTATTTCTCATGGATTTTTTAAAAAAAAATAACATTCAATTATCAGCCGAAAAATTTTTTGATAATATTTTTTTAAAAGAATAGTTTATGGTCATGTGAAATTTATTAAATTTTATTCTAATTTCAAAATCTGTATTTTTTAAGAGATGATAGAACATTTGTTATCATTACATAATGATTTTTTACATATTTCATAAAATTCCCGGGCTCATGCGGGAAGTTCATTCTTATGATATTGATGATATCTAAACTATTTTCTATTTTAAATTTTGGATAAATACATGTAATATATTTAAATTTGATATGTTCCAACAACTTAATTTTACTCTTTATTGTCTCTCCTTAACCCGCTTGATCCAGTGAGTGTGGATGATAAACACATTTCAGCTCAATAAGTTTAGCTCTTTCGGTCAGAAGAATTTAAAAAAAAAAGAATAAAAAAGGTAGAAAGGAAAGGTCATTGAGTGGGTAAGGGTTTAATAGCATTAGTTATGCCTTGCACGACGACCCACTACAGATTAAAGTAATGTTTAATTAATGTAATTATAATATTTGTATTGATTTATGATCTGGTTAATATTATGCCAGGAAAAAGAGTAAAATCTTTAAAAAATTAGAAGGAAGTGAGGACGTGCATCATATGCACAATCTTAATGTTCTGGAATATAAAATATGATGAAGTTAATGATGTATGTAACAACCCTAGTTAATACAACTTTAAATATACTTTAATGACCAAAAACCATAAACCACGATAAGCCGTAACAGAAAATTTCTATAAATAAAAAGTTTCATTTAAAAAATTTATCATTAAATGTTATTTATCTGTGAAATTTTAATATCCCCTAAAATTAAATGAAGAAACAGAATAATAATTCGGAAAAATATTCAACTAATAGTAAGATATGTGTTGGGAATTGGAAACTAAATAGCGACCTAGATTTTATACAAAATTTTGTTTTACCTGATTTCAAAAGTGTTGAAACTGTTATTGCTCCACCATTACCATTTATTCATCAGGCACAATGTTCTTTCCCATCTCATATTAAAATAGCGCACAAAATTGCAGTGAATTTATATCAGGAAATCATACTGGCCAGGTAAGTCCAATACATCTAAAAGATATAGGCGTTACATATGTAATATTAGGACATAGTGAAATGCGCCAACTCGGAGAAAATAATCAAACCATATCCAAAAAAATAGAAACAGCATTAAAAAGTGGTTTGGAAATAATTTTATGTATTGGAGAAACCCTTGAAGAGAGAAAGAATGCAAAAGAAGTTGTAACAACCCAAATAAAAGAATGTTTAAAATCGTTTGATAATAATAACCATATAATTTTAGCATATGAACCAGTATGGGCTATAGGTACAGGTAAAACAGCAACAAAAACAGAGATAGAAGACATCGTATCGGCTATTATACAATTTAAAAAGGAAAATAAAATAGAAGGTAGAGTTTTATATGGTGGATCAGTTACAGCAGAAAATGCAAAAGAAATAGCAGCAATAGAAAATATCGATGGATTTCTAGTAGGTGGTGCATCACTGAAAAATAAATTTATTGATATAATTAAAGCTTTGGAGTAAAAGAATAGAAATGGAATATTTTATACTTTAAACTTTTAATAAAAATTTATAAAAAAAATCAAGAACCAAAAGTTATAAACCACAATAGGTTATAAAATTTTTATAAATAAAAGTTTCATTAAAAAATAAAATATTTATCTATTTGTGAATGACATTCAATAAAAATTTTGAATGGGTCCAGAGAAGCATTATGAAAAATCTTTGAAAAATTGAACTGAAAATTTTTTCTTATTTTAAAAGGAATAGAATTTAACAGTGAATTTCTTCTGAGTTTTATATGTTGATATACAACAAAAAATACTTAAAAATAATATCTATTTTATAAATTTAATTATAAATATCTTTAATATATTAAAAATATAATATTTTTTCATCTTCCACCTCACTTTCCTCTTCCATCGATCTAATATCTAATAAATATTCTTTAAAAAACATCTCGATTTCTTTATCATTCAAAAAATATTTCAAACAGGACAATATCTCTTCATTAAATTTCGATAATAAAGATTTTTTATTAATGTAATTTATTATCTCTTTATCAAATACTGTTGGAATATATTCTTTTAATTTATGAAATATTTTATTATATTTTATTTTTTCATTAGTTTTAATGTCGATATAAAATAATTTGTTATCGTAATAAGAGAGTTTATACTTTGGATAAGCAAATGTTTTGTTTATTTTAAAAAATAAAATTTTAGTAGGAAGAGTATGTGAGTTTGAAGAATATATTCTAAAGTATGATGGAAATGAAATTAATTCATTATTATTTTTTGTTACAATTTTAATAGTGGTATTTTTGTATTTTATTATTTTTTCCAACATAGCATAAAATAAAAAAAAAATTTTAAATATAAAGATTTAATATCATTTATATTCTTTCTTCGATTTCTACGTATTGTTGGATCTCTGCCAATTTATTTTTCTCCATCACCATTTTATCTTTCTTTATAAAGTTAGGAATATCAATGAATTCTTGTACTTCATCAGAATAAAATATATTTTCTACGTCAATGTTTTCTGCTACGTCCATACCCATAGTGTATCCTTTTTTGAATTTGGATTCTTCGTTCATTTCTCCGTAGATTTCAGTGAGTTTCTCGAATGCATCCTCCATCCAAATAATAAGTCTTCCTGCTTGACCACCTGGTGCAAGATCTAAGATTGATAGATTTTCAACTCTTTCAGTGTCTACACCTGGAATGTTTCTTATTGCCTTTGTAAATGATGTTTCTGATGTGTAAACAAATAGTGGTCCTTTCTTAAGAACATATCTTCTATTTCTCCATTTTCCTTTTCCTGCTCTTATATTCTTAGATTCTTCAACCTTATCAAGTTCTTCTTTCAATCCTAAATTGTAAAGAATCTTGATTCCTTCTTTTGTTTTTTCGGTATCTATTTTATTACTCAATACCAATGGTATGTTTTCTATCTGTTCTATTCTATGTCCTCTTCCTTCTACATATGCTGGAATTGATGTTGCTGCAACAGCCATAGCACTTGCATATCTTCTAATACTCAACAATGTTTTTCTATTCCATCTTCTGTTTACATTGGTAGGAGCGAACATTCTTCCACCTCTACAGAAGTTAGCATTGGCACCCTGTCCTGCTCTTCTTGTTCCACCTGCTCTGACTCTAGGAACTCTAGCCATAGCTCTACCAGTACCCCATGATTTTGCAGAGTGTCTCATACCTGCACCAGGCTTAACAGCGTATGGTTGACGACTATTCATCGCAACATTCTTGTGAGTGAATGATATTAAGTCTTGACGGACATTAAGATTGAATACTGCTGGAACTGAAGTAGTTCTGGATGATGTTCCATCTTGTTCAATTATATTAACTTGACGTGACATTATTTCTTAGGGTAATAAAAAAAATATTTTTTTAAAAAAAAGTTTTAAAATTATTTATTTAAGAATTCATAAGAATCTTCGAAATAATAAAAATAAAATAAATATATTATTTCGTAACGATATTTTAATATTTATTTCCAAATAAAATATTATTACAGTTATTATTTAAATGTACGATTATTTTTTAAGAAAATATTAAAATCTACAATAAATATATTTTTAAAAATTTTTTATAAAAATTTATTATATGTATTTCTTTGTTTTCTATCAAAATAAGAAGAAATTGTATGATATGTTTTATGATAAAATTATTGATCCAAACCAAATATTACAAATGTGGATTCTCCGAAATACCCCTAAATGCTAAAAAAGTTGTTATCGTTGGCTAATAATTTTTATGTTATAGGAAAATATGCTGAATGTAAGAAAACTCTCAAAAAGATAATAAGATTAAAACCTCATCACCCAACACCATATTATATTCTTGCACTAATAGAAGAAGAAAGAAATAAAATAAAAGCATATAATCTTTATAAGACAACAGCTGTCCTTAAAAAAAATGATCTGAAAATGTATAAATTATTATATGAAATAATAGATGGATTAGATATGTCAAAAACAAAAGAAGATAAAAAAATTGAAATTCAATATAGTGATCACGTGAATATAGAAGATAAAGAAATTGATATTCAATCTGATAACCAGGAGAATATGGCAGATGAAGAAATCGATATTCAATACAATAATCAAGAAAATGTAGAAGATGAAGAAATTGATATTCAATCTGATAACCAGGATAATATAGAAGATGAAGAAATTAAAAATAATGAGGGGTTCATTGTCGATAGATCTTTTATTTTAAAAGAAAAAATTTTTATATTGAAAAAATTATTAAAACTTACAAAAGAAAATATTTTAGTAGACGAACTCTATCAGCTACTTGAAGAATATATAAATATTTTAAAAGTAAATTGTTCAAATGAATATATTCAGTATCTTCTCCAATATGTATTACATTCTATAGATTATTATGCAATAACCGATGTATTATTAGATAAAATAGATGAACTTAAAGATGTAGGACATAAAATAATAATAAATAAAATATCTAAAAAGATAATTAGAAGTGATGTTAAACAGGATATAACTGAAAGTATGCATAATAGAATTATTATATATTTTTTTAAGAATAAAAAATATTCTAAGGTCTTGAGTATTATGGATCATTTTTCTTTTAAATATCCTATAGAGTTTATGTTAATATATTTTATTTGTAAGACATCAGAAGAAGAAAATACATTTGAATATAAAAAAGAAGATAAAGAAATAGGTTATAAGGAATTATTACAAGAATTATTATATAATCAAGAAGCAAGTAATAATAATCACAAATCTTTCATAAAAGATAAAAAATTTTGTGAAGATGATAAAATAGATAATATTTTAGAAAAAAAAGATATAGAAGGTATAAAAATGATAGAGGATATTTTTTATGAAGAACTTAAAAATTCTAAATACATGCAAAATCTTTTAGATATTTACGAAATCGAAAATAATAAATTTTTAGAAAAAACTAATAAGACCGAAGATAATGAAAGAGAAATTGAGGATTTAAATCATGAGAAAATCTTATTAACTGATAAAGATAAAAGAATTATAAATTCTTACATAAAATTATTGTATTTTTTACAATTATCTAAAGAATATGAATTATCTACAACAATAATTCTTGCTGAATTATTTTATTGCATTGAAGATTACAATACTTCTCTTATCTATTATCTCAAAGCTTATAAAAAAGAAGAATCTAGTAATCTTAAAATTATTATAAACAATCTTAAAAGTAAAATAAAAGATACATACAATATAAGCAATGCCTTTATCAATTATAATTTTAAAAATTTAATGAACAAAAATAGAATATCTAAAGGAAGAGTGAAATATTCAGATAATGAATGTAAAGAAGTAAGAAATATTTATAACACTGCTATGGATTTTTATAACACTGCTATGACTTCTAATATAAAAGAAGTTTTTAAAACCAATGTAATAAAATTCATAAGCACATCAAAAATACTTCTAGAAGATTTAATGTCAAATATATTTATGAAACATAATGATAAAACTATAAAAAGTAATATAAATAATATCAGCATTCTTCATGGCCTGGGTTTGGATGAATGGTATGATCTTGTTATAAAAATTATAAGATTGTGTATCTGTCAACGTAATGAATATTGTATGGTAAAAATACTTTTAGTACTATATTTAACATAGAAAACTTCTTTACTCTTATTTTAGATGTTTATATTTTTAAAAATAATAGAAAGAATGGACTCTCCCTTATTTTTTATTGTTTAAAATATTCTTTATTAACAAATAATTATAGTCTATTTATAATAGGAGTAAAAAAATTATCATATACATACAATATTTCATCATTGAATATTTTATATTATTCAACTAATATTTTTAAATTTACAGATTGTAAAGAATATTTTTTATATTGTAAAACTGTTAACAGATATATTTTAAGAAATATTTTAAAAAATAAAGAAGAAATTACACATGAAGAAAATAATGATTGTAATTCTTTCAAATCAGCAAACTTTTACAATATAAAATCTTTATCTACTTTAAACAATATTTTACTTTTATGTACGTATCTACCCAATAGTTTATATTCTTCTACTGTAAGATTTTTAGATGAGTTATATAATGAATATTACACAGAAGATAATAATGCAAAAGACGGTAACAAATATTGTGATGATCCAATAGGTTGTATATTACTTTCATCATTATTTATTTCACATTCAAAAAGTAGAAAGGTTTCTGATAGAAAATATTTTATTAGAAAAGGATTGGGGCTTTTACAAAAATCACTGAACCAGTTTAAAGAGAATAGAAATAAAGATGAATATACAGAAGAAATGCCATATAAATATACAGAAGCAGAAATTCTTATTTATTTCAATCTTGGAAGAAGTTATCAGTTTTTAGGCCTTGATTCATTGGCTGAAGAATGTTATCTTAAAAGTTTTGATTCTTCTAATGCAGAATTATTCTTACTTAGTTATCACAATCTTAGAATAATTTATAAAGAAGATAAAATTTTGTTAAAACATCTTTATGATAAATATTCATCTAGGATATTATCATTTTAAAACATAATGAAAAAGTATAAATAATACAGAATGTAAAGTAGTTATTAATCTACCATTTAAATTAAAATGATTTTATTATGAAATTATTTGTTTTTAAAAAAATAATATTAATATCTTTTTTAAATAAATATTTTTTATAACCAATAAAATTTATATTTTTATCTTAGAGAATTGTTAAATAAACATAAAAAATACAACAACAAATTAATTAAAAATTATCTTATAATATTTCATTTTTCGTTTATATTTTTTATTATTTTCAAAAAGTTTTATATTTTTCATAAAAAACAAAGAACGCGTTTTTAATGAAGTAGTCTTACAGGCAATAATCAAATCTCAAATTTAATAGGTTTGAAACCTTCATCTTGATGAATTTTCAGAACAAAAAAAATAAAAAATAAAAAAAAAATGATTGGGTGAATAGGTGTTTGATAACGCAGTTTTAGTTATGCATTGTATAATTATTCTATCATCAGATCGAAGAGTGTTTAGATGACCCAATTATAATCCCTGTATTAATTTGTGGTCCAATCAATATTATAGCAAAAATGAAATTGGGATTTTCTAAGAAGCAGGACACTAAGTTTCTATATGTCCATACACAAAATCCCAACCCTTTAGATCTTAAGGTAATATGTAGTTAATGAAGCTCTGTAACGAAATCAATTAATACATGTTTAAATGTATTTCAAAAATCTCAAATCATAAAATACGATAAACCATTATCAACAAGGAAGTTTTTATAAATAAAAGTTTCATTTTAGAAAATGCATCACACGTGGTTAATAATAAGGTAATTAAATATACGAAAACCGGTACCAATAATCTTTAACTTCTAAACCAAATATAATATTAAATATAAAATAATCTTAATATATATTTAATAACGATAAAAGTAATTAACAAAGACTTTTTTTATTTTAAAATTGTTATCAATATTTCATCTCTTATTATTATTGCTATATTATATTTGTTATCTTTTATCTTTATATTACTATATTATATTTGTTATATTTTATCTTTATTGCTATTTTACTTATATATCTTATATTTACACATAAAACATTATTTATAATCTTTTTGTTTTATATTCTTTATTTCATACCCTTTTTTAAATATGGAAGAATATTTTACTATATACCCTATATACTTCAATTCATCCATTAGTCTATCTGCTGGTAGAAAATATAATAAAGAATTATGTATAAATCTTAATTATAAAGAATTAGTACATGCTTTACAAAAATTAAATATGGGATTTAAAGAAGAGAAAGATAAAAGACATCCTAAAGATATAAATTACGGTAGAGTAAAGGTAGAAAAGAAATATGGGAAAACTTTTACTATAAGTGGGATAGTAGAAACAGTAAAAATAATAAGAGAAGAAGCATTAAAGATGGAAAAAGAGAAAAAAGAAAAAAAGGTGACAACAATAAGTGAAGAAAGTACAGGTAAGAAAACAAAATTAGTATCTAGAAAGAGAGTTAATAAAAAGAAAGGTAAATATTAAAATATAAACATCTGAAATAAGTATGAAGAAGAAATAAAATCCATTTACTACAAAATATATTTTTATTAAAATAAAATTTTGTTAAGGTTGTTGTCCAATAATTATTTTTTTTATTAAAAAATGTTATCGCATATGAGATTAACGTATATATAAAGTATTATTATTTCTTTTCATATAAATATATATTACTACAAATAATAATGAATTAATTGGTTCCTTAAATAATTATATTTAAAAGATTTCCTATTCTAGAATAACATAAATGATAAAGAATTATTATTGAGAAAAATCAAGCTACAATTAAGTCTCTAATATTTTCCTTTAAAAATAAAATATATTTATTAAAAAAAATAGAAAGCTTTTAATCGCATATTTTAAATTAAATTTAAAAGAATAACCATTTTCCAATAAAAAATAATTAATAATAATATATTACAATAGACATATACTGATTATAAATATATTTCAAATAAGTATATATTATAATTATAAAATAATATTATTTTTATTATTAATTATTTATTCTATATTAGATGTGTTTAATTAAATATTAATCTATGTTTATTACATCTTATAACAAATGTAAATACTACTTAAACATAAATATATTTCATTTAATTAATTATAACAATAAATAAATAATGTAAAAATATTTTAATAATCTATAAAAAAATTGTATGAACATTTAATAATCTATAAAAGTATTGTAAGAACATTTCAATAATATATATTCTTTAAAAAGTATTGTATGAATATTTTAATAATATATCTTCATTAAAAATATTATAAGAACACTTCAATAATATAACTTCATTAAAAAATATAAGAAGAAATAAAAATTATTTAAAATCGTATAATATGATATTTATTTTTTAATAAATCAATAATCATAAGATTCTATCAAAATAAAAAATTAGTTTTTATTTATTTTATTTAGCTCTAAAATACATTCATCTGTAGCTTCAATACCAAATAATCTACATTTTTTATCTTGTGGTTCATCCTTTAAGATATGTCTTTTTATATGAAAAAATAAATTTAGTGTTAAAAGTGCATCACTTCCAGCTTGGTGTTCAGTACCATATCTTCTAATTTTAAAGTCATCTGCAATTTCTTGTAAACCTTTTTTTGTATGTGGTGTATCCCAAATTAAATATTTTATATCGTAAAATGTAGGAAATAATTTGTGTAAATAATAAAAAAATATATTTTCTTGCACTGGTAGCATATTTCCGATAATAGCACGTATAATATATCCAAAATCAGAGGATGAGTGAAATGAGACCCATTTTATTTTTTCATTCATTAAAATACCGGTTGTAATTAATAATTCTATAAAATCGTTAATCTTAATACCATTAATCTTATGTTTTTTAAAATTGATTTTTGCTTGTATTAAAAGGTCTATGGATTCTTTGGAGTACATATCTGTTTCTATATCAAAATTAAAATTAAATTGAAATGTTGCTGGTATTGGTCTGTTGCCATATTCATCACTGAGTGATATTCCTATTTGAATTAATTTTAATAATTGTACATTGCATCTCATTTGCTGGTATGTATATGCTGAAGATGAAGAAAAATCACATAATGGTTTAGCTACTACACCTGGAAATTCAGTATCCATAGAAATTACATTGTATTTTTTTACAAATTGAGAGAGTCTTACTATTTCTGAGGATAAATTATCTTCCCATACATTTATTATAGAGGAATCTTGCATAAGGGTTAAGAATGAAATGTTTAAAATAAAAATATGATGAATTGATAAATAAAACATTGTAGAGTTGTTTTTGATATTGGATTTATGATTAATGTATAAGATAATGTATATAACTATATTTATTATGATTAAAAGAAGAATATGGTGGATTACTGAAAATAAGAATAATGTATGTTTATATTTTAATATTATGATAAGAATATTTAAAATTTAATAAAATATAAATAAGTTTTAAAAAAAATAATATTCTGTTAAATAACATCAAAGCAATTTAAAATAAAATATTTTGATATGCTAAAGAGTAGAAAACAAAATGAATAAAAATGAAATAGATTAAAATGAAAATAACTTAAAAAATTATTTACGTTCTTTACTAATAAAAATATAAAAAATACAGCACCATGTTTTCTCAAGTAGTCGCCCACCTTAATACTCGCATGGGTCTTACTGGCTTAACTTCGGAGATCGGACGGGATCCGGTGATTTTCAGTAGATATGGCCGTAGTTAATATTAAGTAAAATAATATATTTAAACTAATATGTTCAATATATATTTTTTATAAGTATTATGAATGGAAATATAAACAAAAAAATTATGTCTTATATAATTTTAATCATAATTTTATAATAAAACTATTTTTTATGTAAGACAAAAATAATTATTCAAATATATTTCTAATACAAACATTATTGATAATATATAATTGAGAATCTATAAAAATAAAAATAATCTTAATATCCACTCTTACCATCTAAAGTTTTTCATTTTTTTAAAAAAAACTTTATGTGAAAATTTGTAGAACAGAAAATTCAGAAATTTTTATATTGTTTTCTTTTTATTTATTTAATCAAATAAATATATTCTTATTTTATATATAAATCTATTACACCTCAATTTGAGATTTTATTTTCTACGTTAACTTGTAAATAATAATATTCAAACTCATCATCTTTTGAGAAAATTTAGTTTTTAATATACATTTCTTATTTTTCAGGCTTTTGTCTGGGAATAGGAGGTGATATTTCGTATATTTAAAAATAATGAAGATAATCTAACGAGTTTTGTTTATTTTCTCAAAATTTTTTTTACAATTATCTAATCGTAAGATCTTAATAATATGTGGTTAGAAAACCTCTTACTTTTAATTATACGAAAGAAAAATAAATAAACCATTCATGTAATAAAAGTATATATATAAGTCTTCTCGTTTATTTCTAACCATTCTCTCATTTAATTTAATAAAACGAAAAAATAAATCGACATATTTTACCAAATTAATGGAATCTTTTGCCTAGTAATATCAATAATTCTTAAAAACTTAAGACCTTCTGATCTCATCAAATTTGTTTTCAATAAAAAGTGATAAGTCTATTCTCATTATTTACTTATTTATGAACAATATAAATTTCCCATATTCGTAAATAGTTTTCAATGGTATTCAATTGGAATGAATATATGAAATTCCACACTTTTATAACATATTCTTTGATTTTTCGTTTTAATTCAAAGCAGTGGTATATTCTAGTGTTGTAAACAATTAAAATATACATCATAAACCCGTTTTAGGAACATCTACCTATTAACCCAATAATATAATTTTAAAAGCGCGTTCCATTAACAGGTTGTGAATTACATAATAGTCTATTTTCGATATCTATACAGATATGCTATCCTATATATGTTTTTTGTTCTGATGTTGGATATAATACTGTTAAGAATAATATTTCTAAGAAAACAACTACCTTTATTTCTCTTAAAAATATTAAAATCCAAGACCTTCTATAAAAACAAAATTTTATCTTTTATTTCTAATATTTTTCCAAAAAAGTTTTTTGAGAAGTTCTCTCTTTTTTTGATTGTGGTATCATTATTTCATCTTTCAGGATAATTGGAATTTTTTACATTGTAAAAACAAAATTTTGAAAGGCACGATTTATTAGTGATTTGTTCAAAGTTACATCATGTTTCTTAGTGATATAGTTCACGTACTCATAGAACGTGGTAACTACATACTAGCTTACTTTTGTTACTCAATTCTCTCGTTTCACCATTTAATTTCTTAGGTATATATTCACCGGCATTTTTTTCAATTTTTGCTTCTTTCATTGTATATTTTACTATATTATATACCGCTTGTAATTTTGTATCAAATGTTTTCCATTGGATTGACGATACATCTTTGATAATACTCTTATTTTTAATTCGTATGTTGTGTTTTTCCCTGAATAGACATGGTATTAGTTCTTTCAACTGTGTTATTATCTTGCTAAATCTGTATATGTGCAGCTGGAAGTGTAAGGGTAAACGTTATAGCTTTATATTGGCTGTAAATAATAATACTGTAATACATTATAAAAATAATATTAACAGCGTAAATGGTATTGATTTTAAAAAGTTTTAAAAACATTTACACAATATTACCATTAGCAAAATAATTAGTAATCCAATATGTGTTCTTGCTAATGCTAGAATACATTATTACAATGATGTTGTTAATTTAATTTCATAACTTAATCTTTCAATTTTGTAGCTTCCGCCATATGCTCTTTTTTTAAAGATACTAGAAACTTATTTTAATAAATGCAAAAATATTATTGGAGAAATCATAATAAACACACGAGCAGAACCTTTTGAAGGTATTGATGAAAGTTTTAATTGCATAACATTAGATGATGTAATAAGACTTTTTTACAAAAGCATAAGGGTATTGATGCAAGAATAATGAAATCATATTTGAATAAATTCTTTATTAGAAAAGAAAAAGGTTGTTGAGTGGGTGAGGTTTCGATAGCACAGCATAGCTGTGCCTTGTATGACGGGCCGCTACTAGATTAAAGTAGTGTTTAGCTGATGTAATTGCAATCCCTGTATTGCTTTGTGACTCGGCCAATATTATGCAACGAAAGAGGCTGGGAATTTCTTAAGAGCTGGAAGTGGGGGCGGCGACGCGCATCATACGCAAAATCCTAACACTCTGGAGTATAAGGTAAGATGAGATTAATGCATATCTGTAGCGAAACTAGTTAGTACAAGCTTAGATTCGCTTGAGGAACCGAAGGTCACAGACCATGGTAGGCCACAACCGGCCAGGGAACTTTGATAAATAAAAAGTTTCATTAATAAAAAAAAAACTTTAACTCAATAAAAATTTGGATTTTAATAAAATTCATTTATAAAAAGAAATAAAAATATTATAAATGTATACATTTGTTATTTGAATAAATGATAACATTACTATTACACCAATATACAGTCGTCCCTTTACAGTTTTAATATTCATTTCTTTCTATTTGATTAATAGATTGTTAATTTAAAATATTTGTTTTTAAATAAAAAAACTTCCAATAATTTTTTATCGGGAATAATGAAGTTCAATAAATATCTTTTCAATTTTATATATAATTATATTACATCCCCGCTTGAAATTCCATTTTCTACGTGATTTGAAAATGTAATATTTAAATTCATCATCTTTTGAAAAAATTTAGTTTTTAATATATATTTCTTATTTTTCAGGCTTTCATCTGAGAATAAAAGAGAATATTTTGTACACTTAAAAATAATAAATACGATCTGATGGTTTTTGTTTATTTGCTCAATTTCCTTTTTTTACAGTTATTTAATCGCAATATCCTAATAATAAATGTGTGTGGATTTTCTTTTTCTTTAATGAAAAAATATACATTTATTTGTTACCTTATAACTCTTTTATATACACTTTAATAATCCAATTCTCTTTTTATGTATGAGTTTGGATACGTATTGAAATATATTTTTTGAAATCTTAATTGAATTTTTCCAGTATATCACTTTTATTTTGCTTTTCGGAATTTATAAATACGATTATTGTATATTTACAATAAATGTTAAATACTATTTTTTCAATTATTTCCGGGTGGGAGAACTTGGAAATGGAAAAAGGATAGACAGCACTATAGTTTTTATAAAATCTGACAATCTAATGTATAAATTATTTTTAGCATATAAATTTATGAAATATATATATGTAATAAAAATATTCTATTTATTGTCAAAAAATTATAAAGTTATTTAAGAAAAGATAGATGTAGAATAACTATGAAATAATATGCTTTGATACTATTTTTAATAGATATTTACAATATAATATAAATGGAAAGAATATTCTTTTTGTTTTTTCACCAGAGAGAGAGAAAATATTTTATATAACTATTAATAAAATCTATTTTTTATTGTTATGACGAAAATATTTAATAAACGGGCGAGTAAAATGGATATTCAAAAAATATAAATTTGTACAAATATAATAAAAATTAAGATCTCATTAGAATTAAAATAAAATATTATATTTATATTCTTATTTTTACATTATACGCGTTTATAGGATTTATTGATTCTCGATTCAAATTTTGAAATCAAAAAAAAGAATCAAATTTTTATAATTTCCCAGATATAGAAAACCCATGTTTAAAACTATCCAAATTAGTAGAAAAATAAAAAGAACGGTGTTATTTATATGTATATTCTTTATATCTATTTATGTTGGTGTCTTTTTGAAGGATGAAGATGATAATTGGCTTTTTCGAAATATAAATAAAATGAAAATCGAAAATTTTGGTTTCATAAATTCTAAACTGATAATTGAAAAAATAAAATTATTGATTGATTTAAATAAGTTTAATTTCAGTGAAGAAGATGAGCTCGTAGAAGAATTGGATAAAGATGATTTAAAACCACATTTTCCTGTTGTCATTATTCCAGGAATAGGTGCTAGTGTATTGGAACTTACAGATAAAAATAATTATCGCCAGAAAGTATGGGGAAGTTTGGATATGTTGAAATTCATGGCGCTCAATAAGAAAAAGTGGATAGATATTTTAGCTGTAGATGAATATAATGGAATAGATGCTTTGGAAGGAATAGAAGGTATAGATTTCATAATACCATATCATTCGGTATGGTCTAAGTTTATAAGAATAATATCGTCTACCATAGGATATAATTCCAAAAATTTATTTTATGCGACATATGATTGGAGATTATCCCCGCATGAACTAGAAGAAAGAAATTTTTTCTTAACAAATTTAAAATCAAAAATAGAATGTATGTATAAAATCAATAGAAAAAAGATTGTAATTATAACACATAGTTATGGTTCAATAGTTTATTATTACTTTATGAATTGGGTTAATAATATAGATAAAAAATGGGTTGATACACATATAGACTCATTTATTCCAATTGCAGCACCTTTCCTCGGTGCACCAAAAACAATATCGGCACTTTTGTCAGGAGAAGTATTTAAAACTAGGTCATCCTTAAAAACGACGTTTTACGACTTTGCTATTAAAACAGAAGATGTACAAAAATTAGCTCGAAGCTTGGGTTCTTTTTATACATTACTACCCAAAGGAGACAATATTTATAAAAATAAGTTATTAGTTTTAAAAAATATAGAAATACGAAATACCATTATTAAAGACGTAATAAAATTTCTCTTACCTCCTCAATCAGCCAAAAAATTAGATCATCATCAATACGGAAGTGTTGCAACAAATAAAATGGATGAGTACACAAAATGGTCTAATCCACTTTTAAACCCTCTTCCATATGCGCCGGATTTTAAAATTTATCTTTTATACGGTGTTGGAAAAATGACGCAATGTGGATTTTACTATAACAAATTCCTAAAGCTCGACCATAATATGAATAGCCCTGATGGCACAATAGAAAATGGAATATATTATTCTGATGGTGATGGTTCCGTACCATTAATATCATTAGGATATATGGGTATCAAAGGATGGAAATCCAAGGAGCTTAATAAATGTAATATAAAAATAACAGTAAAAGAATATCTTCATCAACCTTCTAAAAAATTAAAAGATATAAGAGGTGGACCTAAAACAGCAGATCACATTGATTGTTTAGTCAACCATGAACTTATAAAAGATTTGGTACACAAAATATGTAATAAGAAAAATATTGAAGAAAGAATACATTCTGAAATAGAAAATATTTGCTAAAAAAAATAATAAATATTTTTAAGATTCTTTTTAGATAATTTTAATTAACCTCTTGCTCTTGTAGGATGTCTTGTCTCAACTTCGCTAGTTTCGACCACCTCTGGAATAGATTCTTCTTCTTTTTCTTCGTTCATTGGACCATATTCTTTTATGGATTGCTCATATTCTGAATATTTGATTCCTTCATCCTTTGTAAATGTTACCCATGGATTATCATCTGCTCCAACAACCAAAATGTTAGAAAAGATTGTAGAGAAATTTCTTCCTACCTTGTCAACAATATTGACAATATCGTGTGTACCTTCTCTCTTTTCTATTCCTGTAATAACACCTAAACATCCAATATTTTTTCCTTTGATCAAATATACTACCTTACCTACTTCTAAAGAACTATTTTCTACGATTTTTGATGTTTTTATGTCAATCTTAACAGAATCTCCGATAGAAATAGAAGGGTCTGCATATCTAAATGATCCACCACATGAGGTATATGTGTGTGGAATATTTCCTTTAACAACCTTTTTGTTTGTAACCTTTGCAATTCTATACTGTGCTTCTTCCTCAGTTATCTTGTGTAACACAAATTTTCCTGCAATGTTATAAAGAAGACGATAGTGTTCATTTGTTTTTTTAATGGATAAAACATCCATAATACCTACTGGATATCTACTATCTGTTCTTATGTTACCATTAACTGTTATCAATCTATTCTTCATAATATGCTTGATTTCCTTGTTGTTTGATGCTACCTTTAAAATACGGGTAAGCAAAAGACACAATGGAATAGACTCTTGCATAGAGTGTGGACCAGTACTTGTTCTTGGTGCAAATACACCACCATTCTTATCTAGTGACCAACTTTTTGGTGCATTAAGACGTTTTAAATGTTTTCTAGGACCTCTTACCATGGGTAATAAAATTAGAAAAAATAAAAATATTTTTTTGAAAAATTTCTTTTTTTAGTTTTAAATACGCACAGAATGAATAAAATAAAATTATCGTTTAATAAGAATAAAGAAATTAAATATTTAGATTATTTTTTAATTATACTGTAATTTTTTCCTTATTAGAAATTTTCATAGAGTAAAATACAATTTGAATATACAAAAAGATCTAATTATCTTCTATAGAATATATCAAATCGAACCAATAATTTTATTAATCCGGATTTTCAATCGTATTATTCTTATATTCTTTATCGGATATAATATATACAACAATCTAGATTTAATAAAAAATATTATTAATTATTTTTTACATTGAACCATGAATGGGGATATATTCTCATCAGATTCTGATCAAGAAGGATATTTTATGTCTTTTGAATCCAATAAAAGAGAACAAGATTTTAAAAAACTTCGACTTAGAGAAAAATTTATTTTAGACGAAGAAAGGTTTACAGAAATATATCATAGCAAAACAATATTAATGTTTTTAGGATATGTATATGCTTTAAAAATAAACGAGGATAAAATATACAGATTGATAATTGAATATGAAGAACAGGAAGAGTTAGAAGAGAAGATCAAAAATATATTGAAAGAGAAAATAAAAGATGAAAATAAAATAATCGAAATTTTAAGAAAAACAGAAAATGTAAGTTAGAATATTTTTTGGTGAAATAATAAATATGAAAACGAAAATAATATGATGGATAATTGGTTTCTGGAGATATTATACTGATTTTATTTTTATTATTTAACCACATACTTTATAAGCAAACATCAAAGAATATTTTACATTCTGCTTAATATCGAATTGTTTGTTTTTATATTGAAATATTTTCTTTTAAAATCTCAGGCAAAAATAAAAGTATTTTTTTTTCAAAGAATAATTTAATTAATTTTCAATTTGAAAATGAATAAGGAAAATATATTTAAAAATATTCTTTTGAAATATATTTTAGATGTCAATCAACTTTATATCGTCTCCTTTTCCTATTTCCATTTTTATTTGTTAGTTTTTAATATATCAAAAATATATTTTGTTTTTTTAAAATAAAACTCTATGAGTAGAATACACGAAGAAGTACTCAAGCTTAAAAAGAAAAATATTAGGATAGATTATGTTGGTGTAGATAAATTATATTTAGAAGTATTTATATTAGGTCCTAAAGACACTCCATACCATGGTGGATTATTTATTATAAATATTCAAATACCGAATGATTATCCATTTTCTAGTCCAAGTATAGGTTTTAAAACAAAAATCTATCATCCTAATGTTGATGAAGGAAGCGGTAGTATATGTTTGGATGTGTTAAATCAAGTTTGGTCTCCTTTGTTTGATTTGGGTAATATTATAGAAGTATTTATACCACAGTTATTAGCATATCCTAATCCTACAGATCCTTTGAATGCGGATGCTGCTAATTTATATATGAAAGACAAAGTGAAATATGAAGAGATGGTAAAAATGTATATTAAAAAATATGCTGTAAAGAATTTAAATAATAAAGAAGATTTTGCAGAGGCGATAGATTCCGATAGTGTAGATTTATAAAATAAAACTTTTTCAATGTTTTATTTTTAAAAAATATTTTTATACCATGAAATATCAAAGAAGACAACAACCACAACAACCACCGGTGCCCATGGGAAGTTTTTTATATTATTGTGAAAACAATCCTGTTATTAAATTAACATGCAATGATATAGCATTTCCAAATCAGAATGTTTTTCTAAAAAATAAGAAGATAGGAAAAATAGACGAGGTTTTAGGGAAATTGGATGAAGTATATGTTACTGTAGCTTTAGATGAAAATAGTAAAAATAATTTGAATGATCTGAAAATAAAAAAAGATGATGTTTTTTATGTAACACCAAGATTTTTAAAAAAAGAATTTTTGTTACCACGTGAACAAACTTTGGATAAAAAAGAGAAAAATGAAAAAGAAAAAAAACATGAAAATAAAAATAGAAGAGAAGATAAAAATAAAATAGAAGATAAAAAATCATTTAACCGAAAAGATAGATTAGAATATAATTTCAAAAAAACATTAAAACATAAAAATGATAAAAGAAGAAGCGGTTTTAATAAAAAGTAGTGAAACAGTTTTATAATTTTTTTTTATTTTTAAAAAATACTTTACCCTCAATGAATTACGATTTAAAAGAAACTTGGACATTATGGTATGATTATTTAACAAATAAACAAAGTATCAACCAAAATGATTGGATGTCTAATCTTAATATAATTTCTGAAGTAAAAAATATACCATCTTTTTTATATCTTACTGAAAATATAGAGCCTGCTGATAAATGGCCTTCACCAGCAAATGTCCATTTTTTTAGAAAAGACATAAAACCAATGTGGGAAGATGAAAAAAATAAAGAAGGTGGAAAATGGGTGTTAGAAATAGAAAAATCTAATTGGGATATTAATGACATATGGAATAAAACCATGGCTTTTTGTATTTCTGAATTGGTAGAAGGTGAGATTTGTGGTGCGGTATTTTCTCCAAGAAAATTTTTATATAGAATTTCCTTGTGGACAAGATCTACTGATGAGAATGTATGCATGAAAATAGGAGAAAAATGGAAAGATATAATTGATGGTAATAAACGAATAACAATTGGATTTAAAACACACAATGATAATCTCAAAGGATATACAGTTGGAAATAGATTTGAAATAAAATAATACTATTAAGAATTTTTATTTTAAAAAGTTTCATTATTATTTCCATTTGGTTTGAACAGATTATCAGGATCTGGATCTCCACTTCTTTTATTTGGTCCGAATGGAATAAATTTTGCACCTGGTGGTGTTCCTTTATTTTCATCATCCTCCTGTTTATTTGGATCGAAATAATTTGGAGAAGGTTGTATATCTTGAGGAGGATTTACTTGAAAAAAATTTTCATGTACTTCAGCAGCATCTGGAAATAAATCCTTTGATCCATTGGGTTTATAAAAACTTGGAAAATCAGATCCTTTTTCTTTTGTACTTTCTTCTGTAGGTGTTGGTACATGTGGATTATATTCTCGTTTATACAATGTACTCAACGGAACTTTTTCAATCGCATTAAGCGGTATTGAATCACTAGTTCCATCTAAATAACTAGCGATACTTGCATAAGAATAATGTATATCATCCGACAAGACCAAAATCCTTCCATTTATGTTAGAGGCTTCATATTTACCATCAGGTCTTTTTATGAGAGTGTAATTTGCATCAATTTGAGAAAACAGATTTTCATTCTTCATATATGGGATATAATATTTTTATTATAAGTTTTTATGAACCAATTAGAAAGAATATTTTCAAGAAATATGTTTTGTTTACAAAAATAAGTTCCGATATTTAACATATCTTTATGATTGATCAGTTTATCTGATTTAGAGGAATATTTTATTATCCCCAAAATAAACAAAATATAAACCAATTAAGAGATATTGAGTTTAAAATCATGATACTTAAATCAAATAAAAGTATTTGTTAATAAAATTGTAAATGAATATTATAACATATTATTCATAAGATAATATATTTTTTATACATTTTATGGATATTGAAACTAAGATATTATAATTACGAATGAAAATTATATCAGACTAAGTTTTAATTTTAAAAAGAGATTTTTATTGTTTTATATTAAAGCTGTGGTGTTTTTAAATATTTCCTGTATAAGATTAATTTAATTTATACCACCGGTAGGTATGCTTGGTTTAATATTGAATATTCTTCAACGGAATATAATTCAATAATGGTAACATATACAGAAGTATAGAAAAACATAACCATCTGAAACATAATGTAAAAATAAGTTGATGCATTTATTTAAATATAATTAAACTACAAACCAAAAGGTTTTTTACGGAATAAAATACCACGGATTCCAGGAAACATCGATAAATAAAAGTTTCATTAAAAAAATATAAAAATAAAAATAATTCTTTTTTTTAAAAAAGTAATAAATACACGTAAATATAATTATGCATTAACGATTATCTTATACTCCATTTTAAAAATAAAATTCTATCTAAATTATATCATAAAAAATATACACTCTTAAATTTATAATAAATAAATCAATTTTTTTTAACTGTAAACATCAGAAATCTATTTTTTTATTATAAACCCATGGATAAAGAAATTTATAATAAATTAAAAAAAGAAATACCGTGTATTAGTTCATTATCAGTAGATGCGCTTCCACCCCGATATGATCATATCAGTATAAGAATCAAATCATCAACATTTAATAAGAAGGTAAGTATATTATTTAATTAGCCATATCATGAAAGAAATAGACTCGTATATAAATTTATAGAAAAAGAATTATCTGATGGCTTACATGCTGTAGACATTGAATGTTATTCAGATGATGAATAAATAAAATTTATACTTTTGATTATTGTTATAAAGGATGTATTAGGGTCTTTTTTATTACATTTTTATAAAAAGTATATAAATGGAAATATTGGTTTTTGTATAAATAAATTATTTTGCATAATAAAATATGTTTTAAATTGTTTTGATTTTAAATATAAATGCAAAATAAAAATATTTGTATTCCCTTATGCAAAGCTCAGATGAAGAAGGAGAAATTGTGTATAGAAAACCTATAGCAAAAAATAATATATTTGAATATAATATTTTAAATAAGATAGGAGAAGGTACATTTGGAATAGTTTATCTTAGTACCAAGGAAGGAAAAAGTTTTGCTCTTAAGAAAATGATATTTGAAAATAATCAAAATGGTTTACCTTTAACAACAATCAGAGAAATAAAAGTATTGAAAAGTTTAAAACATAAAAATGTAATAAATATAATAGATATAGTAACTAATAAAATAAAAGATAAGGGAAATGTATATGAAAAATATGAAATTTTTGTTGTTTTTCCATATATTAATACAGATCTAAGTCGTCTCATAAGAAAAGAATTGATAAAAAGAGAAGATATGAAATATATTCTCCTTCAGATAATAGAAGGTTTAAATTATCTTCATGAAAATAATGTAATTCACAGAGATCTTAAAAGTAGTAATATTTTAGTAAATGATAATATGGAAATTAAGATTGCTGATTTTGGTTTGGCAAGAGTAAAAAGTTTAAAAAATGATTACACACCAGGTGTAGTAACTTTGTGGTACCGACCTCCAGAAATTCTTTTAGGTTCAAGTAATTATGATGAAAAAATAGATATATGGAGTTATGGTGTAATAGCAGCAGAAATTTTTCAAGGCGTAGTTATGTTTCAAGGTAATAATGAAATAACCCAATTAGAAAAGATTATAGGGGTATTGGGAACCATAAATGAAAGGACATTTAAAAATATCCAATCCACGCCATATTTTTCCAAATTTAGACTACCACAAGCACCAGTAAGAATAGATTACGCTCTTAAAGGAATCGAATCAGAAAAAATAAAATTTATTAAACAGATTTTGATAATAGATCCTGAAAAAAGACCAACAACAAAGGAAATATTAAAAAATGTATTTTTTAAGAAAGGCTTATTAAATAGAAATACGATTTTTAAAAGAAGAATGACAGATAAAAAATATTAATAAATTTTTTAAGATAAAAACCATTTATTTTCTTATTTGTAATAAAATGTCTTTTATCTATAGTTTTGAAAAATAATTACTTACTCTTATTTTTATGTAATAAATTATAATTTTTTAAAAAACAAATAAAAGTATCTTTTAGCTAAAAAAATAATAAAAGAATAATAACTTTTTATAAATAACTTTATTTTATTCGTTTTTAACTTAAACTAAATTTATTTCTTTTTATTTCCTTTCTTTCCTACAATTAAAAATCCATTCTCATCTACATCTATACATACTTTAACTTTTATCTCTTTTAGAAACACATCCAATAAATCATCAACATCTTGTTGTATCATCTTATTTTCTTTTTTTAGAATTTCCGAACTATCCTTTCTAGATTTCTTATCTATTTTCTTGTGTAACTCTTCTACGCTCATATTGATTTTTAATTTCTTCAACAGTTTTTCTGTTTTTATACAATTTTTTAAATTCTTATCAATGCATTGGGGTACAATTTCTTTTTCCTTCTTTTTTTCTTCTACAAACAACTGTGATAATTTAGCCTCTATAGAATACCAATTTTCTATTTCTTTTAATTTTTCATATGGTATAAATATTCTATCAGTTACTCTTCTCAAATACATATTTTCAAAAGAACCTTCTTTCTCCATATCCCTAAGCTCTCTCGTTTTATACGGTCCTTTAATATTTTTATCTTCATCCCTTATTATCCACATTACTTCTTTCTCCTCTTCTTTATGCGCTTTTATAAATTGTCCTTTCTTATCAAAATATCCTATAGATGTATTTTTCACATCTATATCCCAATCTACATCTTTTTTATACACTTTCTTTGGTTGTACCTTCCTACCATAATATGGACTACTATTTATTTTTCTTTCTTCATACGCTTGCACTTCCAAATCACTCAATGGTGTAAATGATACTGGAATATGCTCTACATCCGACCATAGTATGTTTTCTGTGTTTATTTCTATAGGTTTTATACATTCCTTTTCCATAAAGTTCTTAACCGAATCAAAAGAGAATGACATAGGGATATTTTTTAAAAAATAATATAAATTTTTTATTTCATTTTTATATCAGAAAAAGAAATATGTGAAAAATGGTTATTTATCTTAAAACTGTTTAATTAATTTCTTTTAACAACAAATTGATATAGAATATTATCATTGAATGTTATTAAAAACTATATAATTTTATAATGTATTTTTAAAATGTTAATGTTTCCTTATTAATAAATATTTTTTTAACACAAATAATCGTATGGTTTATAAAATATTCTTTCAGGTTCTCCAAACAATAACATAGATTTTGTAATGCAACCAGAATATTTGATACCATTCATATTGATTAGTAAAATTGATATTTTATAACTATTATTTTAAAACATAATTAGATTATATAAAAAAGTTAAATAAATATTACATATGTTACAAACCTTTATTTCATAATGATATTAGTTCAATTTATCATAAAGAAATATTTGAATATACAATAATTATAGAGGATGTACATAACAATATTATAAAATACAATACAATAAATGAAACAACGAGATGAGTTTTTTAAAAATTAATTTACAATAATTATTTTTGTTTATTGCATGAAATAAATTTTAATTTTAATAAAATATTTAAAAGTATTTAGCATAAAAATTATGAATTTAAATATTATTTTTTTATTCCCAATACCATTATGATCAAAATTTCACAGTTTCTCGAAGATTATCGTTTAAAGACTGATATCCTTGTGTTAACTGGTTTTGCTACATATATACATTAATCTCATCTTACCTTATACTCCAGATATTGTTATATCTTTATTTTATAAAACATTGTTTTTTCTATATTTAGATAGACATTAACTTTTATCTTAAAATAGAAAAAGATATTTATTGTTATGTAATAAAAACAATAATTAAATATTTTATCAATTGATTGATGAAATTGCTAAAATATTTAATTATAAAAGTAATTATTTTTATTGGTATTCTTTGGTATTTTTAAAATTATCACACGTAGTCAATGTTTAACTTTATTTAAATGGTGTTACCATTAATTTTATTTTTTTCTTTAATTCTTTTATTTATTATATTTATCAAAATCTAAATAAAATTCATATATCATTTTTTATTTAAACTTCTTTCAACATATATCTTATGTCTAATAATTCGAGTGGATTTAAAATGGTTATGGTAGCTATATTTAGTGCTATAGCAACCATAATATGTATAGTAGCTATAATATATTTAGTTCGGGAATGTGATGGAGATAAAAATAATAAAAGTACAGGAAAACTAACTAAATTAAAGAAAATCATTAAAGAAAAGGATAACGAGGAATCTAACAGTGGAGAAAATCCTATAATGGAAAAGAAAAAAGGTAAAAATAAAAATGTTGAAAATGAAAGTGATGATTAGAAAAATAAATAAATTCATTTATTGTAAAAATAAAGTAAAAAAATGTTTTATATCTTTTGTTTATATTATTCTAAATTATTTTATAGAAAAAAGTAATAATATGAATACGTGTAATATAAAAAGAAGGAATGTAATATGGTATTATAAATATGTATTACATTATATCATAAATTTTATTAAAATAATACATCTTCACTCGAGATACGGATTTACTTTATTTTATCGAATAAATAATAAATATAAAAACCTATACTATAATTCCTTGGTAATATTAAAGAATATAAATATATTTTATATAAAGACTTTTTAAATTTTTTTATAATGACAATAAATGAAAATAAATCATAAAAATTTAGACAATCATATACTCTTTCACAGAAAAATAATAGATTAACATCCCGGAGTATCTACAAGATGATTTAACCATTATATTTAATATGCTAAAGGAAACTATTAATTCAATCTTAAAAAACAATAAAAATATTAAAATTCATAACAAATGGAAATATTAAAATAGACATAAAAAAAAGAAAACATTAAAAATAAAAAGACATGAAATAAGTAACAATATAAAAAGAAGAATTGGAGTAGATTGTTTGTTATATAACAGAAAAAACATTGAGTCAAGAAAATTGTTAGAACTTTTAAAGTTAGGAAAATTGAAGAACTTTATTGACAAAAATCATTGAAAATGTAAAATTATTTCATTAGAAAGTAATTTTTGTAATCAGTTTAAAGATATTTTCTTTTAAAAAAAATTACGTACATTATATAAAAAATTTATTGTATATTTAAATTATTATTTTATTTTTTCTATAATTCTCTAACATTTTTTCTTTTTATTGGAGAATCTGTAAGCTTTGCAAACAATGGATCCATTTTTACCATATCTTTTACTTTTTCTTGTTTTTTATTACTTACCTGTACACTTTCTTCCTCTTCTTTAAATGTAATATCTTGTAATGGTCTTCTATCTACACCTCTTCTAAATCTATTAGAATATATTTTTGTTATGGGATTGAAATTTTCTTTATCTGCCAACTCATTGTGATCCATATAAAATTTCAGTAAATAATTTTTTTATAAAGCTTTTTTGGAGGCAAAAAAACACACATAATGAAAAAGAATAGAATTTAAGAGGTGAAATATGGAGGGAAAATAATAAATGATTTTTTGAATAAATAAAATAGTTTTAAAAGTATTAAATTTATTGCTAAATATTTAATTTTTTATTTTATTAATTAAAAAATCATTTATTATTTATTGAAAATTTAAAAACATTTTACAACTTATTTATCTACAATTCAAAACCAATAGATTAAAACAAATTGATATATTCTGATTATAATTAAATTACATTTCTAAAAAAATAATATTATAATTTAATTGAAAAATATTGTAAAAACTTTCATTTTAATTAAATTATAATATTTTTTTGGTATTCTTAAAAATTCCATCCTCCTTTTGATGGAAAACAAAAAAAATTAAAAATTCTATGATAGAACAATTGAAGGTGTATTTTTATAATTTAAATTTATGAATACAAATAAAGAATTATTGGAAGATTTTTTCATAAAATTTTTATTTATAAAGTTTTAATAATTTTATCTCAGACATAAATTTAAGAGTTGATAACAACATTTATCATTTTCTATATTTTCATAATTTATTTTTATCTCTTGTTTTATTTCAGTCTTTATAAAATTATATATCTTTATTTCCAACTCTTTCTCCTGATAGAAATATTCTGTATTATATTTTTCTTCTATTACTTTAATCATAGTTCTTATATTATCTATCTTATATAAGTATTTTATTGTTCTTTTTAACTTTTCAAAAATATCATCACAATTTAAATCACACATAGATAATAGGTTTTGTAAGATTTTATCATCTTCTTTTAATTTTATTTCTAAAGCATTGTTTTCATCCTGTAAAATAAACGTAAAGGAAAGAAAAGTTAAACTAAGATTATTAGGTTTTATAGAATTAACATTAATATCTAATATTGATGAAGTATTGTAAAATGTATCTTTGGCTATTAATAATGAATCTTCAGTAGTACTCTTTTCTTTTATCAAATCTTTTAATCTTAAAATATCTACTTCTAATTCTGTTTTTTCTATTTTTAATTTATTTTTCCTGTTTATTATTTTTACATCTTCTTCTTCCTTAATTCTCAATTCTTCCTGCAAAGATTTTATATGTGCTAATTGTTCTTCGTGTATTTTATTTAATTTATCTATTTTTGATAATTCTGGCTGAGAGTATTTACTAGATCTTGATTTTATTTCTTCAGTTTTTTTTAATATCATTTCCTTCTTTTTTATAGCTTCTATCCTTCTCTTACTAACTTCTTCACTCTTTCTTCTGATTCTATCTGTTTCATTTAATATTTTATTTTTTAAATCTAAAAGCTTTGTATTGAATTCTTGTTCTTTGTTGGCTATAAAATTTTGCCATTGAATTTTTGCTAATTGTCTAGATGTCATCTTCAGTCTTTTAAGCTGTGTTTCAAAATCAACATTATTTTTTATCTTTTCAGTTGATGTTACGGATTCTTTACCTTTGATATATGCTTCTAACTCAATCATCTTTGTTTTTACATCTTCTGCAAGATTTAAATAAAATTCTATTCTCTGCATTAAAAATGTATCATAGTATTCTATAAGCCTAAGGTCTACATCATTTTTACTTTTACTGAGAGTATCTCTTCTAGTCTGTGCTGTTAACATCGTATCTAAAAATCTAATATTATATGTATTTAAGAAATTATCTAAGGTTTCTTTTTTAAAGGATTTAATTTGTTTCTTTAAATCAACTGTGTTGATCATATCCTCCATTTCTACTTGTGTAACATCCATATTCAATGTAGTATTTAATTCTAACGAGACTCTCTTTAAATCTGTATTATTTAACATATTCTCTTTACCACCATCTATTAAACTAATATTAATATTATTCTGTTGATCTTCTTTATTTTCTACAGATTCTTCTTTTCTTATGTTATCATTGTTTTTATCATTTACTGCTACATATAAACTATCTCTTCTACCATTATTTATATTTAAATTTACTAAATCATGTAAATTTTCTTTTTCATTACCTTCATTGTTTACTTGCTTCCCCAAACCTATAACATCTTTAAAATCAAAGGTATAATCAACATTACATTCTTTTAAACTCTCTATTGAACTATCTGTTTTTGATTTTAAGTCATCATGGTATAAATATTTTATCTCATTGTCATTGGCAAATGATACACGTTTTTTCTTTTCATCGTTAAAACTTTCACTTATTTTTCTTTCTTTTATATTATTTTCATTAACATCTTTCTTTGAAGGTGAACCACCTGCAGAATCTTTTTCATTCATGGGGAATAAAAAATTATGAAATAAAATAAACAAAAGTAAATTTTTATAAAAAAGTTAAAAGATTTTTAAAATCTATCATGCTATTAGAATTGAGAGAGTTTAGTTCGTTATATTAGAAATTTAAAATTTGAATTATAAAATTATATTAAACACGTGTATGATGAAAATTTAGAAAATAAATTTTTAAAAAATTTTAATCTAAAGTAAAAAATATGGCTGGATATTCCATTGCATCCTTTACATCCAACCTCATTATACTTTTTCTGCCTAATTCTCTATTAAAAATATCTACTTTTTTATTTAGAACCACGGGTGTAGATCTATTAAAAATTACATCTATTTTTAAAAAATAATTAATCTTTAAATATTCTTCGTCTACTGTAGAAGGTATACTTCTAGGAATTTTGATTTTTGATTGCCAATTTCCATTTCCCATATTTTTAGAAAAATCTTCTCGAACTACCAATTTGGTAAAAGAATGTGTATTTTCTTTTATTTTTATGTAAAATAATTGAATAAGTGTTACTGTAAGATTTTGTATCATAATTTTACATTTGGGAGATATTTTGGTTAGAAGAAGAATATTTTCTGTTGTAAAATATAATTTTTTGTTTGTTACTGTAGTACAATCTATTTTAGTGCTAAATAAACAAAAACACATAGATACATTTAAACGTTGTTGAGATAAAATATCTATATCTGAAATATCTAATATATCTAAATATTCCTTATATTCTAGAATATCTTGTTGTGATGAATTTTGAAAATATCTTGGTTTTAGAAAATAAGAATCTTTGGAAAATGGAGATAATTCTTGAGTATTTGTGTTATTTACACATGGGCTCATACACCCTTCTTCTTCATCATTTGCTTTGAAAACAGTGGTGTCTTCAAAAAAGATTTTTTCTTTCGTATCCATCTTTTTATTTTCATCACAATTTATTGTATTTTTAACGGATAATACATTATTTACAATATCATTAATTTCTTCATCTTCCTTTACATTGCTATTCTCATTCCATAATATATCAAAACTATTTTTATTATTTTCCTTTAACCTACACTCTACCATATAACCATTAAAAACCTTAAAATATTTATTTTTATATTTCTTATTCAATCTTACAGTTGAAGAATCCTTTTTTTTAACCGTAAACGAAAATGGAAAAGTATGATGCCCACTCGATATGTGATTATACCCAAATATCTTTTCTCTATAAACATACAATGTTTTATTTTCTACAAATACTTCTTCTCCCAATCCACATATACCACTCTTAGTACATTCAGCATAATATTTTTTTGTTATTATAATCTCAATATAATCTACTTTCATAGGTGTTTTAGTTTCCAAATGAACAATACCATTAATTACATCTTGAGAACTATAAAATCTTCTATCAAATGTAATATAAATATTTTTCTCCATAATATTATTTTTTTGGTTTCGTAACAACAAAAAAAATACAATAAGGAACAAAAGAACCAATGATAAATATTCATTAAATAAACGAATAGGAAATAATTTATTGATTTATATGAAATCTATTAAACCTATCAATGAAATAAGTAATGTATAATATTTTTATATTTTTATTAATGAAATAAATCTTATTGAACCATGAATAGGAAAATAGCAACGAAATATTATTTAAATGAAAATATTTATATAGAAACAGTACATGTTGTTATAATTAGATAAATAAAATATCTTTATGTTTATTAGCATTTACATAAGTTATTAAGAACAATAAATTATAAATATAAAGGAAATAATGTTTATTTACTTTTATAATATATCTACTATATTTATAGGATTAATATTATAATAAATACTTTAATACATACATATACTTTTAATAAATATTTATATATATATTCTTATTTATAAATTTATTTATAAGTTTAACTACCTTTTATTCCTTATTTTTAAAAATACAGGTAATCCTCGTTATAATGAACAAAAGAGTTACACAATAGATGTGTTTATTATCGAGTAATAATGAACAAAAATAATAAATAAATCATAGATTTCTATTGTTAAGAATAAAATAATCAAATATTTTTTCTGGATTTTCAATTTGTTTTGGTATGTTTTTTCATTGAATCAACATTTGGTATTTTTGAACTATCGTGTTCTAAAAATTGTCTTTGAATTTTATTAAAACAATCAACTATTTCTGTATATACAAGAATTCCCAAAATATTGTAAACCTTGTTATCAGTTTCACTTTCACTTTTTTCATTAGATAATATTTTTTGAACTTTTACTTATGATTCCAAAGAAGTTTTAAAATCTCTTAACAATCCTCGTTGATTTTATCAGAAATATTTTCAATAAAAAGCAATATTTATTATTTTTAATTGGTAATCTGGGAGTCATTGTTTATTTACCATTTTTTTGAAGAGATATATTTTTTTATTCATTATTGAGTGAACAAAAATAAAAAATGTAAATTTTATATAATTTATAAAAAATATAAAAAATACAAATGTATATTCAATCCTATTCCTTCATTTTATATATACATTTTTAATTTTATCTTCAAATCTATTAAATTTATTATTGCAGGTCGATTGTATATTTTTATTATAAAATATTCATTACACATTAAAAAGTTTTAAAATAAACAAACCCTATGTTTCATATTGAATATATTATTACATTTAAAAAAATAATGGAAAATACATTAAAAGAGATTAAAGAATATTTTAATGGAAATAAAAAAACTAGTAATAATATTATGGCAGAAAAAATACAAAGGAAAATAGATGAAATATTAAAAGACGATCCACAGGCAATAAAAAAGAGAAAGATAAAAAGAGAAAAAAAATCTATTAGTGGAGATATGGGAATAAATGATTCTAATAAAAGCCTTACAAAGGGTAGACGAGGTAGGCCAAGAAAGACTCTCTCAACAGATCAATGTGATAGTGTTATTATGAATATAAAAGAAGAAAAGAAAACTATTGTAGAGGAAGATGGAAATTGTAAAACATCAAACATCGTAGGCGAGGAACAGAAAATTAATATAAATCCTATAAAAAGAAAAATTACAAGAAAAAATATTTTAGTAGAAGATAAATCTAATAAGGATTCTGAAAAAGATATAAAAGAAAAACCAAAGATAATTAGAAAGACTAAAAAAAATAGAATTTTGAAGAATCTACCTAAAAAAACAAAAAGGGTAAAGAAAGAACCAGAAATTAAAATGAATGCGATAGATGTTAAGGAACAAAAGACAATCGATAAAATAGGCAATAAGGATGAGGAAAAAATAGAAACAGATTTAATTGCAATAGAAAATATACAAAAAGAAGAGAACAATAAAGAAAATATTGCAAAAAATACAATCAAAAAAGAAAAGACAACCTTCAGAAAAGCATTGATTAGTAATTATAACAAAGATAATGAACAAATTAATTTACATTCTAATACCATAGCATCTGAAATAAACATTAAAAAAGAAAGAGAAAACATCGCCAAGATCTTGGAACAAAATTCTATTCCTTCTAAAATTGAAAAAGAATTTGATAATAAAAATATGAAAATAGAAAATAAGAATGATAAAAGTAACAAAGAAAAAATAAATAAGAAAACATTTGCAGATGCTTTTTCAGCCCTAAAAAAAGATTATACCATTAAAAAAATAAACGAATCAAAACTTCAAGAAAAATTCAATAGCTCGTTTATTCAAGATGATATTTATAAGAAAACTATCAATAAGCAAATAGCCAGTAGTTTTTCTAGACCCTCCAAAATAGATTATAATACATATACTCCTAAAACAAAAATTCCAACAATAGACAGTGATGATATGGCTAAAATGGTACCATCTTTTATAAGACCACAATGGGTAAAAGAAACAATGTTAGATGATTTATTAAAAAAACAAAATCATGAAATATTAGAAAATTTCTATAAAACTGATGCTGTAGATATTACAATGATATTTCCTCATGTAAAAGATATTTCTAATTATTCCCCCAATAAAATAATGTTTAGAAAATATACCGATAAAAAATTATAATTTTACGCTATTGGTTGTTTTTAATTAAATACTTTATATTTAAAATATAAATATCAGATATTTTTAAAAAACAATATTCAAAATAAATATAATTATTTTTTAATAAAATAGTTGTAATGAATATTTTAATGTATAAGCTAAGATATTATTTTTATTAGAAAAAAATATATTGTATATAATTTTTATACCTATATATTTATTTAATATTTTAAGATTCTAGTAATAAATAAATGAAAAGTTTTTTTCCTCCATTAAAAAAAGTCGAAGAATTAAAAAAATACAAAATATTGTGTTGTAATAAAAATGTATTGTATTTTTTTATGTTCTAAATTTTTTTTTCTTTCATTTAATAAAAAATACTTTATAATATCTATTCTGAGTAAATATGTATCTTAGAAGGATATAAAAAATAGATAATCATTATTAAATATAATTTATTTTTTTTATAAGTTATTATATCTGTAATTCCTGTTTACTGTTATAATACTCTAGACTCTTGATAATTGAATTCTTAAAATAAAATATACGATTAAATATTGGATGGTATAAAACCACGATGAGCTATAACTGATAAAATAAATTATTTGTAACTGTGTTTTGTTGTTAAAGGTAATAAATACCATGGCATGATGGTTACGTAGACAATAACATTCTATTCTATATTATTATCTTTTAATATTTCTTTTGCTTTATTTTTACAATCATAAAATACATCTGCTAAATTTCCATTTTTCATATTTGCCCATCCAATAGTGTATATTTTTTTATTATGATCTTCGAATGAAGAAATATCAGGCTTGTTATATCCTATGGATGTTATAATATGATCTGCTTCGTATTCTTTGGTGTTAGTATGTAAAATTAATTTATCTTTCTTTTCTATTTTCAAAGGTTCCGTGTTAAAGAAAAGAGAAAGATTTTTCATTGAATTGTTTTTGAATTTACTTAATGTTTCTTTTAATCTGGTTATTGGATCTATGATTTTACTATTTTTTAATAATTCTGTATTTTGTGTTTTGTTAATCGTCTTATTAGTATTATTGTTTTCGATCGAATGAAGTTTATTTTTTGAGAGAATGTTATTTTTAATTGTATCTTTAAGATTCTTTAATTTAATGGTGATATTGTCTCTTAATAATGTTTTAATTTCAGCTATTGTAAATTTATAAAAATTATTTCTACTAAATATCTTAACTTTTTCTATTCCTAATTTAAACAAGTCACTTGCTATATCCAATGATGTATTTCCCATGCCTATTATAATAATTTTATCTTTGGTATTAAAAAACGATTTTATATTTTTATCAGATTGATTATGTAATTGTAAATATTTTTGTATTTTATTGCAGGCTGCTGTTGCAGTCATAACATGTTCATTTCCTTCAATATTCAATTTATTTTCAATACCACCTACAGCTATTGCATATACATCATAGCCTTCTGGTAATTTATTTATTCTTTTATTGTAAAATATTTTTACTTTTTCTAAATCTTTTGTAAATGGATTATTTTCAAATCTATGAGAAAATAGATTGAAAAGACCAAAAGGTTTATTAGATTTTTCATAAATATCTATATCAAAGTGTTTATGTAAAAATCGGGATAAATAAAACGCGGAAGGACCACCACCAACAATACATAACTTCATAATGTAAAGGGTGTATTTTCCTATTAAATATTTAGAGTTATCAAAAATTTGACTATTTCAGTTTAACGATAATAAAATTATTTAATTAATCGTCGACAGCTATGATACAGAACAGTAAACATTTTATAATACATATCAATCTTGAAGTACTTTGTTTTTTGGATATTAAACGCATCTTCACATATACTCTATCGTGTTAAATGTTTGTATATAATACATATTTCACCATCCGTTTCGCTCTTAAAGATAGCATAATTATATCTGTGATATAATAATGAATGAGTCATTAGCGAATCCATCTTTTGTAATTACATTCTAATTAAGATTCAAGTTTCGAAGTAGTATCGCCATTTAAGATAATATATACTATATTTAAACTTTTTTAACCATTCAACTCGTATTTTTAATCCATTTACTTTTATCGAATCTTTTCTTTTATTTCTTTTTGAAAAATTCTTAAATAGAATATAGTTATAAAACATTTTGAGGATTTTATTATTATATTACTGTAAGGATATATTACCCATAACGAGAATAAACATATAATATGAAAAATAAATATATAAATAACTATAAATTTATTATCGCAATATATTTTTATTTTCTGAATAAATTATCAAAGTCAATCCAAAAAATATATAAATATTATAATTTAAATGTAAATAAATATCTGACCATCAAATTATTATAATGTTTGGCATTACATATATTAATCTAGTGATATAATAGATCGTAGTTAAACACATATTATTTATTATGTGTGTTAAATTAAACCTAATTTTTGTTATAAATGAATATATTTTTTTTAAAAAAAAGAAAGAAAATAAATTATTGAGAATGGGATGATTGTATTAAAATTAAAAAACATTTAGAAATACTCGCTTTTACAATTTAACATACATTTATTTATTTTTAGCTATTGCCATCGTTATTTGCCTATAATCCATTTTATCTGGCTTCATATTTCTTACTAATACCAATCGCACGTTAATAAGTCGGGAGAGTATATAAGATATATCATAGGTAAATATATTCCTTGTAAAGTGTATTTCTTTAAGTTGTTTTAAAAATAATATGGGAAATATACTGTCATCGATTTCTGTAAAATATATGTATATGTACTTTAACGTTTTTATCTTAGTTAAACGACTAGGAAACAAATGAAAATCATTTGCCCGGTATGATAAATGTTCTATTGACAAAGAATCATTGAGATCTTTAACAAAACTCTTGATATAACCGTTTTCTATTCTACTTTCTTCATCGGACATAATGTTTTCTCTCATAAAAACGCAAATTTGTAATTTTTTTAAATTTTTACAATTAGAAATACAATTTCTAAAATACACAAAAGAATCAATTGTTATCATTAACTCTTCTAAATTTTTGTACTGGCATAGGTTATCTTTCAACAAAACAACTCCTGTCTCCTGATTGTAATTTGGATAACTTAATATACTATTCAATTCTAATACAATGATAGACTCTTCTACATTTTCACCGGAAATTTTTACAGATTGTTTTCCGCAAAGATGTATGTTTAATCCGTTTAAAGGATTGTTGATTTCTATTTCGTCCAAATCCGTACAAAAAGATATATTGATAATCTTTATAGATTGAGACGGGATTTTTAGCTTTGTTATAACACTATTACCTCTGAATATAAGAATTTGAAGGTTTATAAGCCTAGAAAAACGATCATCTACTGTTGGTATTTGATTAAATGAGAGATCTAGTGCTTCTATTTGTAATAAAGAAAAAATCGAATTAGGAACCTTTTCATATGAATTTGAAGATATATTCATCTTTTTACCTTTAAAATTTTCAAAGTTTAAATTGTAATAAGCTAACCTATTTGATTCTAAGGCTATTTCATATAATTCGTGATTGCTAAAATACATATTTAAATTTGCTTGTACATGATTTCCTATTCGATTTATATGCATATTTTTATTTTCTATTTCTGCGATACGAAATAAATAGTTTCGTTTTAAAGTAATAATTTTCAAATGCGATTTTTCATGACCGGTCTCAATATTCGGAATACTACTATTTCCTACATACATCTTATTTAAGTTTTTACAATCCGATAAATCCAGTCTTTTAATATTACAGGATATTATTTTTATATCTTTGAGCAACGGGCAGAATATTGTTATTTCTTTTATTTGTGTCTCGACTGGTAGAGTAACGTTATATAATTTCAAATACTCTAATCCTTTCCCATATTTATGTATTATTTGTGTGTTTAATTTACATATTTCTTTATTGAAAAATATTAATCCATTAACATGATTGTTAGTTTGTTCCGTGTTTTCGGGAACACCACAGCTTTCAAATTTTGTCAAATCAAATTCAAAAATAATATTTTGTAAAAAATTAAATGAATCTAAAAATTCTTCGATAAAACATTGTGCATCCTTTTGTTTTAAACTATCAATATCAAAGGAATAGCTTAAACAGTAAAACAAAGAAATAGAGAATAGAAACATAATACGCCTTTCCAAAATAAATATTTATTAAACCGTATTAGGTAAAATATTTAAATTTACCTAATTAGTTAGTTAATTTGTTCTATTATATTACGAAAAAATATATGTGAAAATTTATACATCAAAATATTTTATATTATGAATATTAACAATTTTTGGGTTGATAACAGAATAGTGGCCTCAGGGAGGCCACTATTCTGTCAGTGCTAAAGGGTTTTTACGTTTGAAAATTTCCTTAGATAACAGAATAGTGGCCTCAGAAAAAAATAAAAAAAATTTGGTAAAATAAAATTTATTCTATTAATTTATTCTTAACATATTTTAAAACATATAGAAGCTTCAATACTGCTTTTCTCCTGTCCCATCCGTCATATGTATATCTAAAACAAAATTCTGATAAAAAAATGTTTAAATTATCCACACCAGACCAATTGGAGTCATATTTCCTTCTTAATTTTTTAAAAATACCAAAAATACCTTCAATCCAATTGGTATGTATTCCTGTCCTTGATTCTAACTCTCTCGAATGGTTAACCATGAAATCCGTATATTCCAAAGAAGATAATGTTAAATACGATCTGTGGGAATCGGTGTGTATTACGGATCCTGGTAAAATCCACTCTTCTAAAAATCTAAATAGATCTTCTCTTGATCTCGATGGTAAAAATGATAAGAAACATTTCCTACTGTGGATATCCACCGCACCAACAACCCAGACAGTGTTTGAAGATCTAGTAGCTCCAGTATTTCCATGTCTTGTTGTCATTGGAGTTTCATCAAAATGGATTATTATCCCATCTC